>CAJHZI010000811.1:1135000-1412500 GCA_905160935.1 Enchytraeus crypticus | reverse complement strand
ACAGGACATCAGTAATGAACCCAAGCACAGGCGGTAAGAGTTACCATTTTGGGAACTAAAATAGGAAATGCTCTAGTATAAAACTGTAATTTCTTGTCATACTTATGAATTTTTTGTAATTATGATAAGTTTAGACGGATGACCAGTGATCGATATACCACTATACATCGGCCACTAGCTTTGAGTTTTCCTCAGTCTAATTGATTTAATAAGAGCTAAACAGAAGGTTTGTTTGACTGATTGATTGATTGATTGATAGCAGACCTTCATGAGCAGGCAGGGCAATGAGAGAGAGGGGTACACAGAACAAAATGGCGCTGCCCAATACAGCAAAGGGCAGAACATAACCTCCACCCTGCATAAAATAATTAATATATACGAATGACAAAGTAGAATTGAAATTACACAATATCTAAGTAATATAACATCAAACTTAAATAGTACGATACTAATTTTTAATAATTAACAATAAAATATAGTATTTAAAAAATGAGTAATTTTAATATGATCAAATAATAATTTAATAAATAATTTTAATACATAATTAGTAATAAATCATATTTACAAATTATCTTACATTAAATTTTAATTTTAATGCTATATTAAAGCAAATTTCATTTAATCACCAGCACTTAATCAAACAGCAGCCGTTAGCAGATTTAAGAACGTCATAGACTTACACTTGACTCAGTTAAGTTAACTCAATTAAATTACTTGGTAATACTCGGTAAGTTTGCTACCGGTCACTTTCCAGTAACTTACTGTTACCTTAATCTTTGTGACGGTAGCTTGAGTGTGTCGAGTCGTCTTGAAGAGAAGCCTTGTGCTTCTGAACCTTGACGTTAAATACACTACAGACTCAAATCCCAAACTTTGCTATTAGCCTCTAACAATAACTACATTTTCCAAGATCTGAACGAAAGATCAACTGATTGATTGTTAGATTTATTGATCGATATTCTCAACGCATGAAGAGGAAAGCGGAAGATGGAGATGAGTGAAGGCATAATATACCATAGACCTGCCAGTAGGCAGTGTAATATACCATGAACCTGCCAGTAGGCAGTGTAATATACAATGGACCTGCCAGTAGGCAGTGCAATACATCATGGACCAGCCAGTAGGCAGTGCACTACGAAAGAGAGGAGAATCTCACCGCGTACAGCAGTCCACCTAAAGCGGGTCCAATAATGAGTGCCAGTCCAATGGCTGCCTGCAGTATCCCATAGCACTGGGAGTAGCTGTCCTTAAACTGCACGGACACTATGACGTAGACGGAGGTGGACCCTGCTGCGCTGCCCAGAGCTGTCAATATCCTCAGCACAAAGCACAGCACCGTGTAAAGCCATAGACTGCTCTCCTTGCTGGCCATATCCTTTGATGTGCCCATGAAGTCCAATAACCTGCATCAATCAATCAATCAATCAATTAAATCAATCAATCAATTAAATCAATCAATTAATAAATAAGTCACATTAATCAATAATTAAATCAGTAAGTAAGTTAGTTTGATAATTATAATCAATTCATTAAAAAATGTGCTATCGATAAAAAAGTTAATATTAACGTTAGTTTCCTCACTCGAAAGCGATGTCAGTGACGGGCGAGCCCAGGATTTGAACCCCGCACACACTGATCCGCGGTCGAATATCTTACCGTCATCGCCACTTGCTCCAGCCAGTCAATAATTAAATCACTAATTAAGTCAGTTTGATAATTACAATCAATTCATTAGGAAATGTGTTATCGATCAATCAATAGAACAATATATCAATTCGGGCTGAGCCGGAATTTGGGATATACGAGGTATCAAATTGGGGAAAAGGAAGGAGGAATATCCCCGGCTTCGGGGAAAGAAAAAGGAAGAAAAGAAAGAAAGATTAACGAGCCACCACCGGATTAGGACTAACCTAAACCAGAAAGAAAGAAAGGATTTCCCCGTAGTCAGTGATAGAGAATCGTGCTAATGGTAAAGGCATAAGCTGAGAATTCGAACCTGTCTGAGAACCATGAGGAGTTGGAGCGAGGAGCCTACTAATTCATATACTAAGATATATAACTCGAGACCAATCAACAAATAAACAGTGTATTACAGAAACAGTTCAAATACAAACAATAATAGCAATAAGCGCCGTAATCAGTTCTATCATACAGTACTACAAATACTACTAAGTTACCTTCACAAGTCGGACCAAGAGCCAAGACCAAATCGTAGAGACGAGAACTAAGAACTAAGGCTGAGACTAACTGGGAGTAAAGAACGAGTGAACTGAGAAAAACCCCAAAGAACAAGGAAGCAGGTCCTTAAATAACAAAAGAAGGAGAGAGAGAGAGACACTAAGAGAAAGATAAAGAGATAAAACAAGAAGAGAGACACATAGAAGTAAAGAAACAGATACACGAGCTATAATAAACTACTAATCAATAATAAGGAAGCAAGATAGAACAAAGGTGAACATTCAAACTAGAAACATATATATATATATATATATATATATATATATATATATATATATATATATATATATAGAGAGAGAGAGAGAGAGAGAGAGAGAGAGAGAGAGAGAGAGAGAGAGAAGAGAGAGAGAGAGAGAAGAGAGAGAGAGAGAAGAGAGAGAGAGAGAAAGGATAATGGAATAGCAAGCTAATCAACTAATTATGGGACAGAAGGACAAGGGTTAGTGAAGAGATATCGGTGAAGATACGATTTCACTACTCCGGTGGCTTGTTAGCAAGTTGTTCGACAGCGGATCAGTAGGCACATGCAGAGTTCAAATCCAGTCCTCTACCTGTCACTCATATGCTATCGAGAGATCTAGACGTCTGTATCTAGACGCTAAACTTTGCTTCTTGACTTTTTAAATTATATTACTTTACAAATATAATAAGCAACCAAATAAACAGTCAATTTACACTATGTAGGCCTAAAGTTAAAACAATTAAATTTTAGCACCCAAATATACACAAATGAATCTGTCCATAATAAAAATACATCAATTCAATAAATACATTGAAGTAATAAACTTCTAAATTTTAATCCCTGACGAATTTATTTACCATTGCATTTAAGATGACACTTCCTTCACACGTCAACAATAACATAATAAACTTCAAAATATTAATCTTAGCAGAATCAAATACCAATTTAATTGAAGATAATAGTACATTTGTTAGAACAGCATATATGAACATTAGTACCGAGCCCTGACATCGCATTCATATCATTATAATTAAGCTCTACAACAATTTTGAACATTGTTGCCATATTGTCGTGTATTTAAAATGAGATAACGAACATGACTATTCAAGAATAGGCCTAATTAATATTATACGCAATATTACATAAAAGAATACGTAATATACATATAGGCCTATATATTGTATAAAATTTTAAAAATCGCACAAATAATATGCTTGTACATAAAATACATAATATGCATGTTTAAGCCTATATATTAATCTCCTGGCTTATTAATGCCCAGTAGGTAAGTTCAAGTGCATTATGTCATATGAGCCGACAAGTTGCTTGTTATTAAAGCTGCAGTGATATGTATTATAACATTACAAATAATACGAGCAAACAACACCGTTACTTGTAAACGTCGACAGCATTAAGATATATGATATATGTTAGAATGACTTTACGACTCGTAGAGTCCACGGTGGGTCTGTTCCTTATCAAATCGGACACAACACATATGTACATATATATATATATATATATATATATATATATATATATATATATATATATATATATATATATATATATAGACTGTGCTTTTTATAACTGATACCCCAAATTGTTTTAACAATAAAGACGTAAGAAGTGGACCAATGTTCTTGAAATTTACAGCACTTGACCAGCAGCCCATTCTACCAAACATAGAGAATTTTCGTTTGAATATCTTTAATAATGTGAAACTTATAGTTTCGCGAATATGAGTGAGGTCATAGCGAACAGGTAACAAAATTTCAGCTAACGCGAATTTTGAAGAGCATTCACTTCTTTGCAAAATGACGTAAAATATGCGCTGATATGTTCTTAATTGACAAATTTATTGAACTTTTAATACAGGGATTGCATCTCTGGGTACAACTGCTATCACCGCAGCCGCGTCCTCTAGCGCCACAGTTAAAATAGCTTCTTCGTTTTTTATTTTCATGCAATGCATGCACAAAAAGTTCAATAACTTTGTCAATTAAGAACATATCAGCACATATTTTACGTCGTTTTGAAAAGAAATGATTGATCTTAAAAATTGCATTAGCAGAAATTTTATATTGCTTTATTGTTTAATGATGAAACTTTGTACTGTGAATATAAGAAAAAGCTTAATAAATCGGTTGCAGAAAATAGAAAAGCCAAGTTAGAATTTGAAAAAAGCTAGCTCGTAATATAAAAAATGATGCAAAGAGTTTTTTTGCCTATGCTAATGCTAACAAAAAGGTTATTAAAAAGATTGGTCCTTTACGAGATGAATATAACAATATCATAGAAGATAATAAAGATACTACAAACTATTTTAATAAATATTTTTCGTCTGTATTTGTGGAAGAAGATTTAGTTAATATGCCAGTACCGGCTAGGATCTTCAAAGGTAACTTTGAATGCTCCTTACATAATATTGAGTTTGATATTGATGATGTTATAAATAAATGATATTCGCTAAATGTCAATAAAAGTCAAGGTCCAGATGAGATTCATGGAAAACTGATTTCGGAGCTAAGAGATGAATTAGCACCAGCTCCATTAAACCTACTAAAAGCTTCAATGTAAACAGGGGTGATTCCTCAAGATTTTAAGAATGTCAATGTTGTACCAATACATAAAAAGGGAAATAGGGATAAAGCAGAAAATTATAGGCCTATAAGCTTAACAAGTATAATCGGTAAGACATTTGAAAGCATTATTAAGGATAAAATAATTAGTTTCTTGGAAGAATATAACTTAATTAGAAATAGTCAGCATGGTTATATTAGTGGGTATTCTTGTTTAACTAATTTGCTAGATTTTTTAGAATATATTACAAAGGAAGTAGATAATAAAAATAGCATTGATATCTTATATCTAGACTTTGCTAAAGCTTTTGATAAAGTTCCACATAAAAGATTACTTAGTAAGTTGGAAGCACATGGAATAACGGGCAAACTTTTAAAGTGGATAGGTAATTGGTTAAGCAATAGAAAACAAAGGGTGTGTGTCGAGGACGAGTTCTCGGAATGGGCAGCAGTGAAGAGTGGTGTGCCGCAGGGCTCTGTTTTGGGACCTCTATTATTTTTGTTTACATCAATGACATTGACATAGATATTGTATCTAAATTTAGTAAATTGCAGATGATTCTAAAGTAGCAAAGATAGTAAACAACATTGAAGATGCTGAGATTTTAAAGTATGATATAAAAATATTATAGAACTGGTCTAGGGATTGGCTAATGGAGTTCAATGCTGAGAAATGTAGAGTTATGCATATAGGGAATAATAATTTAGAAATTGAGTATACATTGAACAATATTAAACTAAAATCCACAAACAGTGAGAGGGATTTAGGAGTCTTTGTGGATAGCTCTTTTAAATTTAGTGAAAATTGTAATAAAGTTGTAAATAGTGCTAATTGTGTATTAAGAATGATTAAAAGAACAATTCCATGTAGAAATAAAGATATTGTGGTAAGGCTATATAAGGCTCTTGTACGGCCCAAACTTGAATACTGCGTTCAGGCTTGGTGCCCATATCTTAAGAAAGATATCGATAAATTAGAAAGGGTACAAGCCAGAGCAACAAGGCTGGTATTTGACTGTCAAAAACTTAGTTATGAGAATAGATTAAAATTTGCAGAATTAACCTCCTTAAGCGAAAGAAGAACTAGAGGAGATTTAATAGAAGTTTTTACTATACTCAAAGGCTTCAGCAATGTTAACCATAGTATTTGGTTTAATTTATCAAACAACAGAAACACAAGGGGGCATATTTATAAACTTAGTAAATGTAGAAGTAGACTAGATTTAAGGAAATTTTTCTTTAGTCAGAGAGTTATAAATGCTTGGAATAGTTTGCCAAGCAAAATTGTGGAAGCAGAGTCAGTGAATGCTTTTAAAAATAAATATGATAAACATAAGAACATGTAAATTAGATGCTAATTGCATGCTCAGGGTTATACCTAGGCTAAGCCTATGTATAAATTTGGCATGTTGACATTAAGTCTGTATGATTTGATTAATACTAATTGGTTTTAGTTAAGAGCCTGATGAGCCTGTCTTAAACAAACATACAATTGCTTTCTGACTCTGTAATGTTATGTTATGTTATGTTACTGCGTGTTAAATAGTATTTTTATAGAGATAATCTACGCTAAATGTAATACGCCCGCAATCCTGTATTGGAAATTTCTATTCTGACCCCACGCCTATTCGCGAAACTATAAGTTTCACATTATTAAAGATATTCAAACAAAATTTGTATATGTTTTGTATAATTGGCTGCTGGTCAAGTGCTGTAAATTTCAAGAACATCGGTCAACTTCTTACGACTTTATTGTTAAAACAATTTGGGGTATCAGTTATAAAAAACACAGTGTATATATATATATATATTATATTATATATATGCATATATATATATATATATATATATATATATATATATAATATATATATATATATATATATATATATATATATACACACATATATATATGATAGGTTCTTTGTTCGACTGCACTCCAGTAGGCGAGAGGTTCAAATCCAGAGCTGGACCCGACTCTAATAAGCTTTCGACACAAGAAATTGAAATGGAGACGAGCTTTCAACTCTAGTGATTTGTAAAGAAGGCAAATGAAAATCAATTCGAGAGCTTAACTTTCAAAGCAAACTACTTAAACAAGCTAATTAGTCAATTAGTTAATTGAATAAGTTAATTAATCTTACCCAAAACATATAACAGAGACACCGGTGAGAGTCTGACCAATCACAATCATAGTTCTGCAGCCCATGTTCTCTAGCTACATACACATATATACACAATTACACATATATAAACATATATACACATACAAACACAACTACACATACATAAACATATAGGCACATATACACACACACACACACACACACACACACACACACACATATATATATATATATATATATATATATATATATATATATATATATATATATATATATTATACTTGCAACATACATATACATGCACACAGGCCTACATATGCATATATATACAGTAAATATACATATATATACATACACATAAACAAGGATTTATCAACGTATATGCACATATACATATATACATAATATTATATATATACTGCATATATATATATATATATATATATATATATATATATATATATATATGCAGTATATAAATTAGCTATTATTATTAAAATACTAATAAGTTGACTATACTAATGACTAGCTGACTAGTACTAATAAGCTGACTAGTACTAATAAGCTGACTAGTACTAATAGGCTGACTAGTACTAATATGCTAGTACTAATAGACTACTAATAAACTGACCAGTACTAATAAGCTGACTAGTACTAATAAGCTGACCAGTACTAATAAACTGACCAGTACTAATAAGCTGACTAGTACTAATAAGCTGACTAGCACTAATAAGCTGACTAGTACTAATAAGCTGAAGTACTAAGCTGACTAGTACTAATAAGCTGACCAGTACTAATAAACTGACCAGTACTAATAAGCTGACTAGTACTAATAAGCTGACTAGCACTAATAAGCTGACTAATACTAATAAGCTGACCAGTACTAATAAGCTGACTAGTACTAATAAACTGACCAGTACTAATAAGCTGACTAGTACTAATAAGCTGACTAGTACTAATAAGCTGACCAGTACTAATAAGCTGACTAGTACTAATAAGCTGACTAGTACTAATAAGCTGATCAGTACTAATAAGCTGACCAGTACTAGTAAGCTGACCAGTACTAATAAACTGACCAGTACTAATAAGCTGACTAGTACTAATAAACTGACTAGTACTAGTAAGCTGACTAGTACTAATAAGCTGACGATCTGACACGACGCAGCATGACAAAGATTTATCTAGATCACGACAGCTTGGAATATTCATGTTCCAGACGCCTTTAGATACCAATTAATGCTGAAATTGTCTGGAGCCAGTGGCGAAGTCGGTAACATGCTCGACCGCGGATCAGTATGAGCGGAGTCCAAATCCTGAGCTCGCCCGTCACTGACATCGCTTTCGATTGAGGACACTGACGTTAACCTTACCTTTACCAGCTTTATTTTAGCTTTACAATGTAAGAAATACTGCTATTGATAGTTAACAATCCCTAACTCATCTGCATGGAATATCCTATGAGTGAAGGATGGAAAGCGATCCATAATAAACCAGAGCACAGCAGATGTAAGAATCCTGTTCCTACTGCCTCGAAGAATGGTGGAAAATTACTACATCCCGAACCCCTAAACCATTCCCACCCGTCCCCCTCACGTCTCATAATACCGGAGAGTTTCCAGGAAGTGGATACATGGACTAACACAAGCACGCAAGTGTTAATAAAAGCTAATGTTAACGTCAGTTTCCTCACTCGAAAGCGTTGTCAGTGACGGGAGAGCCCAGAATTTGAACCCCGCACATACTGATCAGCGGGTTTCTTTTCTTATCTCTTTCTTTAAAACTATTTTTACAAAAATTGGGCAGCTTGTTGCAAAATTCTTCCGCAAGAGAACTCTAAACTTTCAAGGCGAAATATCAATATTTGGCTAAGCTATCGTAATTGTGTTAGGGGGATATTTTTTAAAGCGCAGCCTGTATGTAGAAATATATATACAACAATAGAGAAGCAGTGTTACCAGTTTTCCGAAAAGCGGTGATGAAATAAACCGGACGAGTGGAAACACTGCGAATACCCATCCAATAGTCTGAGTCTTTAGACCCTTTGACTCAGCCTACACACAAATAAATAAAATTACATAACTATTAATTATCTGCATTCAACATGTAGCAATCTAGCAGAAATGCTTAGCGAAAAATTTGTTACCAAAACTATAGAGACTACTACTCAAAACTGCAACGTTACACAAGAGACGACCAACGCAAGCACTGGCAGAAAACGGTTTACAGTAAAAATTATTTCTAAAGTGACAATATTTCTGTATCATTTAAATTTTATTAATGGAATTGTACTCTCTAACGAGAGCGATAAAGGTGTCTAGAATAATGTGTGCATTGGACCTATAAACGCTCTAAAAATCACAGAATTAAAATAGTCATAATCAACATAATTTAACAACAATTACACTGCAACAGTCATCAATGACAACATCGAGCAGTGTTGAGACAAAATCAAGCCGGCGAGCAAAAAGAAGGTCCAAAAGCGTGAAAACTCCAAAATCCTGAAAATTAGTCCAAAGTGAAGGGAGTTAAAGAAAAGGAGGTTTAGGCGCTTGTCGCAACTCATGGACACTGGATGGAAAAGAAATGGAAAAGATGGATCTTCAACTGCTTATGGAACTGTTCATAAGAAAGCAAAGGCGGATGCCATTCAAAGATTTGATGGAAGAGAGGTAGCTTAGAGCGTGAAGGTAAGCTAGGTCTCACAAAAGTAATTAATTTAGAAGACCGAGTTACAGCAGGCTGCATCACTTTACTCAAGTGAGACATACAAGTTTGTCCAGGATGGTGATGGACTTATAGGTTAACGAGGCTGTTTTGTAAATTATTGGCCTACGCTCTTTAATCTTTATCCAATGCGAAGATATCTCCCTCTCTCTCTCTCTCTCTTAGTGCACTGCCTACTGGCAGGTCCATGGTACAAAACGCCTCCACTCTTCTCTGTCTTCCGCCTTCCTCTTCATTTCCACATATGAGTGGGTCTTTAAATCATCTAACATACCTATTCTCGGCCTGACACTGCCTCTTTTTCCTTCCATTCTACCTTCTATGACCTCTTTTAGTAGACCTTCCCCCCTTAGAATGTGTCCTATCCATCTCTTCTTCCTGTTTCTTAATACATTTATCAACTGTCTATCTGTGCCAACTCTCTCCAGGACTGCGAAGTTATATCGACTACATATACAGCAAAACGTATATCAGTATACAGTAAAGCACAAGCTATAATTAGTCTTATACGGATACAACATTTAGCATTGTAGTCGTCTGGATAATTAAATAAAAGAGAAAATCAGATCATGCTCTCACAACTCAGGAAGCTAGCAAACTTAATTTATCTATATATAGCAATGATCAATATTTACATAAGTGGCGTTTAGAAAAGTTACAGATCTACTAAAATAATACATGCAACTTAAACTTGCATTTAAAGATACAGAGTTAAATAATCGATAAATAATTAGATAATACAGCTAGCATATGCAACAATATTACTTATGGAACATTTTTAGTAAATTCTTCGAAAGTTAAAAGTTCTTACAGTTCTTCAATCACTTTATAAGCGCTAAATCGATCCATCTAAATTGACCAATCCACCTATAGTTCAATCGTTATAATACAGCTAAACTGGAATTAAAAGCAAGATGATGATGATGATGAAGATGATGACGACGACGATGATGATGATGACAATACAGCTATAAATGTTTGTAAACTTCTGTTTTGACTATTAATTTCTATCAAATGTCTACTGGTTGAGTCTAGGTTTAGGGCAAAAGGTGAGGCCCCGTCCATTAGCTCTTTACCCAAATCTTCCATTGTTTTAGGAATGCTTTAGAGTTGAAGGACGGGAGGCAAAGATCGGTAATTGGAATAGAAACGAAGGCGGGGGATGAAAGAGGATAAAGCCCCGCTCTATCCAACAGGCTTTGCCCGTCTGTTAACGGTCTTTACAGTTTGTTATAAATAACTTTAACAGTAAAATTTAAATGGCATCATTTTCATTTAAATATTTAGATAATTAAAAAGAATATATAAATAGAAGGCAAATATAAATTTAAACACAATCGGGTATTAATAAAATCCTTGAAGCTTCAAAGTTTAAAAAAAGTCGTGGTCACATGTGATTAATTCTATGGGCGGATGAAAAACTAAACAAATAGACATATTTCAGGTACACGCATTGTATGTACTCGCACAGCTGTGTGGGTACAGAATCCACGCAATGTTACCAACAGAGCACAAGAGGTCAAGTTTAGAAAGTTTTAACGCTCAAACAAATTCGCATTTATTGACATAGTGCGTCTAAGTCAGGATCGATCATCCACGGCTAATATTACATTAATCGGTATAACAAAGTCTGATAAACAATTATCTGACCAGAATCTCTCAACGCTAAAAGCGGTTATGATCTTTACAGTCGAAAACAAAACGAACCCCAAAATAAAATCCATTAATTATATTACTCAATCAAATCGTTTGGTTGGCACGTTTGCATCATAGGCAGAAGAGAATCGGTTCGAATCTCGGTCGGACAGCTTTTCAAGGCTGCCTTATGGAATCAGACGCTAAATATAGCTTTAGCTTGAGCCTGAAGTCTGTTGTGGTCATGCTCTTGGTCCACAGGGATGTCGTCTTGGTCTTGATCTACAGGGATGTCGTCTTGGTCTTGATCTATAGGGATGTCGTCTTGGTCTATAGGGATCTGGTCATGGTCTATAGGGATGTCGTCTTGGTTTTGGTCCATAGGGATGTCGTCTTGGTCTTGATATATAGGGATGTCGTCTTGGTCTATAAAGATGTGGTCGTAATCTTGGTCTACATGTATATGGATGTCGTCATAGTCTTGGTCTATAGAGATCTGTTCATCGTCTTGGTCTCTGAGTTTTGGTATCGACAACAATTGGGAGGTTTAAAACCTCTACCGTAACCAGGTAGTAGTTATCTATGCGTATAAACTATATACGTATAAACTATAGAAGAGCTCTCACCAAAACCGTTCAGACTGTGGCAGCTAGAGCTGTATTTGACAGGCGAATCTTAATTGACATTACGAAATTAGCTACGAAATTCGTTGGGTAGCCATTGTAAGCTAAGCAGCGGGCTTAACGCAATTACCGATAAATACTGGTGTATAATTACATGTGGGCTAAACATGACTTGTGCAGACAACAGCTGCATAGTGAAACTAACTTAACTGGTCTGACAAGTAGCCACTCGGTGCTAGATATTCGTGTCTTATTACCTCTACCTGGGTTAACAGGATAGTTTTCTCAAACAATGACACCCCTGCACAGTTAACGTTAGTTAAACCTGAGGAAGGAATCATAACCAGAAAAATTTGTAATACATGTAAAAA
This sequence comes from Enchytraeus crypticus, assembly GCA_905160935.1. Classification (NCBI taxonomy): domain Eukaryota; kingdom Metazoa; phylum Annelida; class Clitellata; order Enchytraeida; family Enchytraeidae; genus Enchytraeus; species Enchytraeus crypticus. Next base: position 1,400,239 of record CAJHZI010000811.1, on the reverse strand, counting down.
AATTAGTAAAAGGAATAGAAAACGACGAACCTCTTTAGGGAAGAAGGGAACCATGATAGAGATGCACATAGTGTCGGTGAGCTGAACGAGGAATAGCGTCACGATTATTAGACGCCCCTGCCTCGTCGCCGCCTTCCACAGCAGCGCTAGCGCCGCCATGGTGGAGGCGACCACCGAGTCATCGTCCCCCGCGGAGGAGCCGCCCGGCGCCTCGCGGCCCCCAAGCAGCAGCAGCGACTCTCCGTCCTCCTGGTGCCCAGGCAGAGATTCCTCTGAGAGAGTCGACACCCTAGCTCGCAAACCATTGGCCGCTGTGAAGGTTAATGATATACAATTAAATAGATTTCCATTTATTTCACGGGCTACATAGCAGCATAAAACGTACTAATCATAAATAAAAAATAAATAACTGAGTTTCATAACTAAAATTATGAAACTTGTACAAAGATGAAAGTTCTGAGGAAGATATATTAGAGAACTAAAGGTAAAGCTAAAGCGACATTTAGTGGCAGTTTCCAGTTGGATAGCGTGTCAGCGACGTGGAGAGCACTGGATCTGAACCCTGCACCTACTGATCCGCTGTCGAACAACTTGTCAACTAGCCACCGGCTCAGCCCAAACCTTTGCTATATAAGTTCAATTTTTCAACTACTAATGGTAATAACGCAGAATTAACAGCCTTGTCTTAGCCAATGAAAATTATAAATTCTATAAGCTCGTTCTTCAAATGAACGCAATCATAAATTTCTATAAAAGAGATGAACAAAAATTCCGGGAAAATATTTAGACAAGTATTTAGACCAGGAACTGAGAAGTCAAATTTGCAGTACGCGCATGTTCAGGCTAATTGGCACTTAACAATAAAGAGATGACTAGATAATAATTTGCAGTATGTTGTTGCAACGATTTATTGTCAAATGTGGGTCTAATAAAGACAGAGCTGCCACTGGACAGATGTGGAGATGGGCGCAAATTTCTTGAGTCAATAAAATTCACTCCAAATAGCAAACACAACTCAATCCAACCTGTCACAGCATAATAGTGTCTATTGAAACGAGTTCTACTGTGCTTAGTAAGCGTTCAAGTATAACAAAATAGAAATATATTATATTAAATAGTAAAAATTATTTAACTGCATCTCCGATTTTAACAGTAATATAATTTTTACTCAAAGATGTTGCGTACAATAAAATTTTACTTTAAAGTTTCAGCGTTTATGAGTACACAGTGAGCTAAACTTATTGGAAGCAGACGTCTTTTTAGAAAATAAAAAACTCATGAACAATTAACATGAAAATGATTAATTGTCGAGATCATTTAGTTATTAAAAGTGACCGAAGATGATTGTTTAAAAAAATATTTTAAATATTACAATAAACTAAACGAAGTTTCACTTGTTTCTCAGTAGCCAAATAATTAAAATTACGCTGTCGAGATCCTAATTTGAAATTAACATTAAAATATTGTTTAAAGATTAAACCTAACATAGCCTTCGAAATACCAACAAATCAAACAAGTCGATCCACCCTAAACCATAATCTTAACCATTGAAGAGTCCGTTCAGTACCATCTTTTCCTGAGACCTGCCAACTGGTAAAACACGATCTTCATGTAGCACACGACATGTAAGACAATGACGGCTTTCATTCTCACCGGACTGGCTTTCGTTTAGGACCTTACTTCTCCTCAGCACATTTCTTTTGCAGATTGGTCTGGCTGAATTGATCTGTAGTGATGTGTGCTGTTGGGGACGTCTCTGACATCATCCCTGGATGAGGAAACGGACGTTAAACCTTTAATATTATTATAAGTATTATTTTTATTATTTATTTTTTTCATTTTTTATTTTTAAATTGTCCTGGGCTGTATAAGGCCCTGGGCTAAAATATAAGATAAAAAAGACTTTATTTAATTAAAAGAAAGATGAAAAATATTTAAAATAGTTCCTCTACGCTCTGGGAGGCCGCATTCGCCAATGTGCCACGAATGCATACAGCATTAAAACGCTGGAGTGCGATAGATAGGCGCTGCCATAGAAATTATTATTATTATTATTATTATTATTACTACTACTACTACCTACTACCTACTACTACCTACTACCTACTACTACCTACTACCTACTACTACCTACTACCTACTACCTACTACCTACTACTACTACTACTACTACTACTATTACTACTACTACTACTACTATTATTATTATTACCTTCAAGAGAACCGCTAGACAGAGCCGCTCCATTCACCTGGCCCAGATGTTGTCCATCTCTTTTCTCGTCTCCAGCTCTCGGTGATTTTATCTTACTATCTATCTCTCCTTTACCGTCACTCATGTTAAAATCCAGACCACGACTTAACGGTGTAACAACGACATCATCGCTATAGTAACAGCTGTTGATACTGTTCGATGTTTTCTGATTTAAATCCGCAAATTTTACAGTTCCATTGGAAAGAGGAGCAGGTTTTCCACCGGTCCAGAGTGTTTTGGGACCAGCGTAGTACGTTTCCAGGTCGAAAAAGTCATCGGTTTTCAGTTTCTGGTAATCCATTAAAGAGCATGTCACGGATGGTTCCTAATTCTGATAAATAAACAAACAAAATATAAAAAAACAAAAATTTATTATTTAGTGACATAACAAAGACGTTGGTATTATTTTTAAACTTAACAATGTCAATGGCAGAAAGATTTTAATACAACAATAATATTAATACTAATGAATTAACTATAAACAATATTTATTATATTAATATATTAACAATAATTGTTAATTAATAGTAATATTACTGTAATTATTAATTAACAAATTTAATTATATCAGTTCTGCAGCTGTAGCAGACTCCATTCCCAAACAACATAATAGCTTCGATATATAGGGTCCTCCTTCAAAAATATTAGGTTTTTAACATGAATAAACTCTTTTTATATAATTAAAGCCTAAACTAAATTATTAAAGTTTATTCTTATCTCTGACAAACAACCGGCTGGGCTAATAATAATGAACATACGTAGGATAATATCAAGTTACTACTATAATCATCATCATCTTCTTCTTCCATTGCATTCCAGTTTAGCTAGTGTCAGAATAAAATTAGTATAATAATATTTAAAATAGCAAAGTTAAAATAAAATCAATATCTCCATTTCATAAACTACAATATCACATTCCTCAATTACCATAATATTTATAACTCTCTCTCTCTCTCTCTTAGTGCACTGCCTATTAGCAGGTTTATGGCATATAACTCAAGATATTTCTATCCTCTGCCTTTCTCTTCATATCAGGATACGAATTATATGTAGTTATCAAATCATCCAACATCCCAAGTCTCGGTCTCCCTCTAACCTTCATTTCTTTCCTTCAATTACATTTCTAGTAAACCATTCCCTCTCAGGATATGACCCATCCAGTTCTTCTTTCTATTCCTTATGATATTTACCCATCCAATTCTTCTTTCTATTCCTTGAGACATTACTCTATGTAGGCCTACTATTACATTTCAAAAACTCAACTTTCCTCATTTTACTCTTTAAACATCATTATCATTCGGGTCTAGAGCGTCGAATAAATGGAATAACCAATTGAGTGGTCAGGTTTTGTTTAGGTTAATTTTTTACCTTCAATTTTTTGTTCTTGTTGATCTTGACACAATACAATAGTAAATACAAACATACTTGATTAGCAAAGAAACACATATAATCAAGAAGAAGAGGGTGACCACAAAAGAGCTTAAGCTCTGTGAGGTAATACACTCAATAGCAGCTACTAAGAATAACCAATTCGTTTACTAATTATTTACTATGCTGTCGAACATGAAGCTACACTATAAACTAGTATAAAGCTGTAGAATCTACTGTAACCATACATTTTCATTACTGAGCACCTATATAAATAACTTAACTACAAAAATATCAAAAACATAGTCAATATAGGCTACTAAGATATATAGATATATAGAAAATACATAGGCTACTAAGACTACAAACATGAAATTGTAGTAAAACAAATTGAGAAAATATAAATTTATACTGTCTGCTAAATTGCTCCATAATTTTGGACCAAGCATAGTCAAGCTCTTCAAACACTGCCAATGTTAATATATGAAAAGAAAATTAAGTATCAGTTCATTGATCTAAAACAAAGCTAACTATTAACTAACTGTTACATTATAAATACTGAGCACTTATATAAACAACGTAACTACAAAAATATCAAAAACATAGTCAAAATAAAGTTAATACGGAAAATATATAGGCCACTAAGATTGAAAAACATCAAATTTTATTTAAACAAATTGAAAAAATATAAACTTATATAGTGTCCATTAAATTGTTCCAAAATTTTGGACCAAGCATAGTCAAGCTCTTCAAACACTGCCAATGTTAATGCAAAAGAAGAAAATTAAGTATTGGTTCACTGATCTAAGACAATGCTAACTATTAACTACAGAATTGTTATCTCTTATTTCATATACCCCTTCCCATCTGATATCCTACCCAGTTCTCAATTGCTCCACAAACAGCTACGCTTCAATGCTACTTTTTTCATTATTGTACCTGTATATTTTCCTTTGTTTACCTGTATGCGCTTTTATAACTGTATAAAATTGCTACATTTTGTCATATATCATGGCAATAAACACATCATTATTATTATTCAACACTGAATCCTGTAGATTCAATGAGGCAACTTATGCTTAAATCAGTAGGCCTATATACTAGCTAAATTTGAATTAAAATTAGCCAACAACGCTTAAAATTTAGCAGAATTAATCCACAAATATTACGTCAATTATTTTTTATATTATGACTCGTAGCAACATTTAGACCTACAAGTACACATACTTATAGACAAGACTAATTCCGCAAGTGCAAATGTCAGTGCCTTCGAGCTCAAGACGCATCGTATTTAAGATTCTCTCAAATAGATAGTTCTCGAGAGCTAGTAATGTATCCATTAAACAGATACCTGTTGGACTGATTAAGTGGCTTGTTAGAATGCTGTTCAACAGCGGATCAGTATGTGCGGGTTTCAAAACCAGTGCTCTCCCCATCAGCGGCATACTATCGAGCAGGAAACTGATGTTAAACTTGATTTAACTTTAGCTTTTACACTAGCTGTAAATTGTACATATTTTATAACTCTGTAAGCGTCTCGGTTCATGGTTTACAGCGGATAAGGAGACAAAAGGGCTACAGCAATTATGTAAAAAGGGCAATAGCAAAACTATAAACATAGCTTTAAAATGTGTAAACCGCAGCTGAAAAAACTAAAATTAGAGAGTCTGACTTACGAAATAGCTACTATTAATACTATCCTTAACAACTTTAAAATCTACTATAAAGCATCCCTCTATCCCTCTTCAAAGAGTCAAACTGTACAACAGTACTATTTAAAATACGCTAAAATAGCCCAATTTTCAACTCACAAATAGTAAAATATAAGCGAGGATTAATCCATATGTGTCAGCCTATCTCTAGAGTGCGTGCTCACTTGGCAACTTAGCAGCGAGTTGGCAGCTAGCGTGCCTAGCTAATGTTTGCCTGCATAGGCTGCGTTCAGAGCAGCGCTAATGCCTTGTGGCTAGTTGCCTACCACTAATATTGATTATGTAATATAAATTTGGTATTCAAGTTAGTTACGCTACTTTGAAAAAAGAAGTATAGAAAAATTAAATCGTATCGTCTAATCGAGGTTTTATTGGAGACCAGGAGAATGCAAAGGAAAATAATCCCAATTTTGCGATGTTCTCATACTCGTTTTTCCCCAATGATCAAGTGCATATAAAGTCTCACTCTCTCTCTCTCTGTCTTTCTCTCTTTCTCTCTCTGTCTCTCTCTCTCTCTCTCTCTCTCTCTCTCTCGGCACTTCCTAATGGCAGGTACATGGCACAGAACTCCTCCACATGGTCTCTCATCAGCATTTCTTTTCATCATCTTATGCGAATATGTCACTAAATCATATAATATTCCAAGCCGCTATCTTTATTCAAGAATGTGTTCTACCAGTGGCGGATCAAGGGGGCCAGGGGGCCGGGCTAAAAAAAATTTCGCCCCCCCCCCCCTTTTAAAAAAGAGCCCCCCCTGTGCGCTGCAATAGGCAATACATTAGCAAAAATCAGACAATAATTAAATATTTCTTTATTCAAGAATTATTATTAATTTAATAATTATATAATTTAATAATATAATTTAATAATAAATTATTATTTAATTTATATTTATTAAAATAGAAGAAGTAATATTATTAAGCTGTATAGTCGTTGTGCACACAAAGGCACACACACACACAAACACACACATGCATACACAGATATATAGATATGTGTATTGTGTACATTCACATATTCACGCAAATACTTCAAGCTAACCTCCCGCATATCCCACACGTAGGCTAACAAAATCTACAATTAATTAAATTTAATTTTCATTATTCATACCAATTGTGCTATATGTTCCAAATTCATAAAATACCAGAGTTCATACCAATTGTGTTATACGTTCTCAACTATACAATCTTCTCACAAACAACTGACGATCACTCATTGCTGCCTGACGTTTATCATAATTATCTGAGGCCTGCAGAGCCAGCCCAGCTGTTTGGTTCAAGGCTCAGCCATTTAACTCACTGATTAACCATCCTCACTCAACTTACCAGCAGCCGAGGATCTTCAGAACATAAACAAGTAGGTCGTAGTGTCAGATGTGTGTCCATTTTGTGAGTGTTTAAATAATAACAACAATAATAACAACAATTAGAGTGCTCCAGTCAATGACAACATCGAGCACTATTGAGACAAACTCAAGCCGGCGAGCAAAAAGAAGGTCCAAAAACGGTGCAAATTCCAAAATCCATATAATCAGTCCAAAGGAAAGTGGAAATTGAGAGCCAGGGGAAGGGTCAGAATTTTTCGGGCCACCCTGTAATGTAAACAAAGGTCTCATAGTGTCTAGTATGGACCCCTAGCGGTGGAACGCACCTCAGAAAACAAATGAGAGATAGAGGATTGGTGGAACACAGTTCGAACCCCTGCGCCCCCCACTTTAACCACTGATCTCAGTAGGAAATGGGATTGAGAAACGAACTCACCGATAGCTGCACGTAATCGTAGAGGGTGGGAGCGGAGCGATATACGTAGCCATCGCAGAGGTTTTCAGGGGAGGTCTATTAATTAAGTGTCATCAATAAACCAATTAATTTATTAGGCCACTTACTCATACTTATTACGCGGTCAAATATTTGATAACTTTACTGTTTCAATTTGCAAAGCAGGCCAGGGAGCCCGCACTTCCCCTTTCCTACCACCCCAGGCCCGCCGAAAATTGACACTGTGTGGTCTGTAATGAAATTTTTACTCTGCTGTTATGTGAATGTATATATCGTGATTTTCAAGGTAGGCCTACTCATACTTAACTGTTTATGTGTAAATAAATATATAAGATATTTAACAAGTAGGCCGACATGTAAACAAGAGCAAATTACATTTATTCTGTCTCCGAGAATTTCAGCTAACTTGTGGTGTCAGGCTGGGTGGTATATTATCACCACTGAGACGTAGGCGTTCTCCGAGACTGTAGAAAATTATTGTGGCCCCCCCTTAAATATTTCTGTATGAGCACTGTGCATATTTAATAAATAAAATAACATTGAGCTGTTATTCTTATGAACTAATTGTAACACTGTTTAATAAAACTAGTGAGGCTATCAAAAATGTTCTTAACGAAATCTCCCTTCTAGATCTATTGCAAGCTGATATGATCCAAATTGTAGCATATCAGTTTAATGAATGTCTACCAGGAAATGCTATAAATACTTTATTGATTTGCAGAAAAGAGAAAAGAATGCATGAAACATTTGAGACATATAATTAATAAATGCATAGTCATTACCGGGAAGCATACAATTGCGCTAATTTATGACTAGCCCAACCTATAGGTAAGGACCGTTAACATATGTACAATTGTACATGTAAGTGGTAATTTGTATATACCATCAAGTAATTAAAAGCAAAGGGTTTCTAAATTTATTAGCACTAAGGTGTTTCGACCATCTGATTCATAAACACTTTAGAACTCATACACTTAATATATAATGTCTCTCTCTCCCTCTTTACCTCTCTGTCTCTCTGTCCCTCTTTATCTCTCTGTCTCTCTGTCCCTCCCACAGTGTTAATTTCCCTCTTTGACAAAGTCCTAACTAAAATTAATCTAATATTAACTTTAACTAACGATACCCCTGGTGAAAGCCAGGTTTAACGTCGGTTTTCCCATCTCGATAGCTTGCCCTTGAAGAGGCGACCACTGAATTCGAACCATGCTCTCAGATCCGCAGTCAGACACCTTTCCAACAAGCTACAGGCTCAGCCTAGTATAAGGACACAATCAGTGATAGGCGGCCTATCACTGAAATATAATTATATATTTATTTACACGTAATCATTTAAGTATAAGTAGGCCTATCATAGGCCTACTTACCTATAACTTAAAAGACTTAATATAAGACACTAATATCTGGAAACATATCAGCGTTCAATAGAAATTATGCTAATGTGCCCTTCAGTAGTTTAAAAAGCCCATGACATGGTCGGCATAAAAAGATTAAGCACTTCAGACTTTTAATTTCAAGCTACCTGAGTTGCTTTAAGGTTTCAAATGTCACCAAATGTCACAAAATATCAGAAAATGTCACAAAATGTCACTAAGTGTCACTAAATGTCACTAAACGTCGAAAAATGTCACTAAATCTCACGAAATGTCACTAAACGTCGCAAAATGTCACTAAATGTCACGAAATGTTACGAAATGTCACCAAATATTACCAAATGTCACTAAATGTCACTAGAACTAGGCTGTTTTGGTGCTGCAGAGCCGCTAGTCTTCTACATTAACTACATAAACAACTAACTTGTTACATCGTATATCATGACTAAACAAATTCTAATTTATGACCAAACTAGATGAAGACTGGTCTATTTTATAGTTAACACATTATTATAATCTATTCCTATTATTTCCATAATCAATCTGACAAACCGCAGACTGTAACAATATGACAGATAACATAGCAATGCATCAGGTACAGGCAGAAATTCAACATAAAATAAAAAATACAAGATTGAAAATAATACGATAACATTAAAAAAAATTATATGACTAAGCCATTTTATGATCTACTCTCAATGAGTCGCCGATTTTATAACTAGACAATTTTTATGTTTCACTCGACCAACCTTGAACTCTGCTTTAGATACCTCTTACAAAACACATGCAGTTTTCGGTGGTTCAAGTATTAAGCTTCCCGAAGCCAACACAGGAAGTGTTGTGAATAAAATGTTTAAAAGTCTGAATGTCTATTGATTTTAAATACAGTCTTGCAGCAGCTGCATATTCCAAAGCGGCTGACAAAACTTTAATCTAATCTAACCTAATCTATTCTATTCTATTTTAATCACTTTAATCTATTCTATTCTATTCTATTTTAATCACTTTAATCCAATCTAATCTACTCTAATCTAATATAATCTAATCTAACGAAAAGGTTTATCCAGTCTGCTCTAAATAGTAACTGATAATAGGCCTACTTGATCTTAGACTAATCTAAGAACTACTAACACATACAAGGTGATGATTGTAGTAAGTCCTCAGATCATATATCCCTGTCCTGTGATTAAATGTCTCAGTCCTCCGAGCAAATATCTTAGTCCTCCGATAAAATGTCTTAGTCCTCCAATTAAATGTCATAGACATTTTATCTCAGGACTTAGTCCTCCGATCAAAGGTCTTAGTCCTCCGATCAAATGTCTTACTTCTCCGATCAAACGTCTTACTTCTCCGATCAAATGTCTTAGTTCTCCGATCAAATGCCCTAGTTCTTCCATCAAATGTCTTAGTCTTCCGATTAAATGTCATAAACATTTTATCTCGGGACTAGTCTTATTATATTTTATCATTTTATTTATTATTTATTAACATTTTATCAGAGGACTTAGTCCTCTGATTAAATGTAACCATGTTACGTATATATGTGACGTTTGAACTAAATATGCATTTGTGACATTTACTGAACTAAATTTGGTATTTCCATGACATTGACGGATGGTATAAAAGGTTTCTGGCACATTTTTCTTCCAAGAAAGAGCACAAGGTTCACATCTTAGCCGAACCTGCTATTGCAGTATTGATAAGCTAATGCTAAAGCCAAGTTTAGCGTCAGTTTCCTGCTCGATAGCATGTCAGTGACGGAGAGAACACTGGAACTGAACCCTACAAATACTGATCCGCTGTCGAACAACTTTCCAACAAGCCACCGGATCAGATCAAGATCAGAGTAGAGTGAGAGACAAAGACTTTATGCGCAGGTTTATCTTTGTAGCTTCTTACTTGAACTTTTAATAGTTTATAAATTATTAATTATTATTAAAATAATAATAATTACATATTAATTTATGATTTAGAACCGCTTTTACGCATGTTGTGTCCGTGTTGCTGTAGAATAGATCAAACATGGACTACACGTGCCGTAAAAGGCGACGAAGCCATACGACCAAAAACGCCAGAAAGGGCATTCGATTTATATAGGTTCCAGAAATTGCTGCAGAATTTCCTATTTCACTGGGATTCAAGGGAAGATGATGTTGATGATGATGACGTGAATTTAAACATTTAGTCAAATATGCCGGTTCGTCATCATAAAAAGCTTTGTAAGAATTTCAGATCAGAATTAAGTACACGTCAAGGCAATAATAATAATGGTGACAACAATTAGAGAGCTACTGTCATCCATGACAACATTGACCTCTATTGAGACTAATCCAAGCCGACGAGCAGACTAAAGGTCCAAAACGGTGCATATTTCAAATACAAAGAAATCAGTCCAAAAAGGAAATTAAAGAAAAGGAGGTTGCGCGCTGGTTGCAACTCATGATCACTGGATGGAAAGGAGAGATGAAAAATGTAGGTCTTCAATTGCCTGTGGATCACAGGAAGACAAAAGGCTGATGTGAAGGAAAGCAAATGCAAGACTGATTCCTATAGCTACATGTTAGATAACATATCCTCTCAGAAGCGATATACGCGATTAGAGTCAGCAGTAAGGTTTACCCTGAAAACTTAAAATGTGAAGGTTATTTAACCGGTAAATAACCTATTATTTATTAAATTATAACTAAGAAAATGAATTAAAAGTAGTAATTATAATGAAAATTAGAATTCACAATTTAAAATTTGATAATACTTCCTGATTTGTAATTATCGACCAATAGAATAATATTAGGTCGCTTTAAATTAAGCAACAGTCAAAGTTATTGGTTAATACAGTTTTACCTAGCAATTAAATCGCTACTATGTACTTTTTCAATAAGAATCAGTTAAATCATTGATTTTAATATTCAAGGAAAGTCTAAGATACTTTTCAACGTTATTTTTAAAAAATTATATACTGTCGTTAGCAAGATTTTTCTAGTTGGGGGCGGGTTTCCCTAGGCTGGGGTGTCCCTAGGTGGGGTGTCCCTGGGCTGGGGTGTCCCGAGGGGTATTTTGTTCAGTAATAATAATAGGTAATAAGCATAGAGAGACGAGACTAAGGACAGGACTGGGAGGGGGCTAAGCCTCTAAATTCGGTGCTCAGCCCCTCCCCAACTATCTACCCCTTATCAGTATAAATGCCCTAAATTTAGCCCCTTCCTCCAAAAGCCCCTTCTACTTCATGACCCTAGTCTTGTCGTTGTAAGCAAATAAATTAAAAACTAGATTATTGTGCTTTACCGGCTTCCATCTTGAGAGAGTTATCCTAGTCAGCGATCAGAGAGAAGCGTTTGAAACAAGAAGAAGAATTGAACTGAGGATTTGTCACAAGAGTTGTATGGGAGGCGTTGAGAGTTTACCTGTGTATATGTCAGATACATCTATGAGATATACGTAGACCTTCACAGACATTCAAATCAGCCAAAGGTATTTCAATCGTGCTGATCTATCATAAAGTTTACCATAATCATTAGTAATCGTTGCCTTTTGTTGGAGTTCCAATAGCAGCCGGCGCGGATTTAAGAATAACCTTCCAACACACTAGGGATTTTTCTTTCGACGCTGTCAACACTCGGTTTTCAAAGGTGGTGGCCCACAAAGTACTAACCGGCGCAGTGGAACTTAACTTGGTTAAATTGACGCGCAGCTTAACCGAGTAATAAATAATATTCAGAATCTGTCTTAGAACTAATTTTTGATTGTGATAATTTAATTTTTGGTTAAAATCATGTAGGCCATTTTAATTTTGATTCTAAATAAATTTTATGGTCAATGATTCTAATAAATGATTAAGAATTAAAATCATATTTGGATTGATTTTACAAAACACTTGTCTGTCTGGATTCTGATAGTGCAGTTAATAGTACAGGTTATTAATCAATATGACATAATTTATTTCTGCAATAATTAATATTATTTAATAAAAGTCTGATGCGGAAAAAATTATTAAACAGATTTTAAAATGTAAAAATTTAAAATTAAAAGATTTAAAAACAGATTTAAAAAACAAATCTGGAGTAGAATGACCTTACAGTGGATTTGCACAAATGTCAATGCAGTTAAATTAATAGGTAGCAATACTACGTGATTCTTTGCGGTGATAGCCACATAAATTTAGATGATTTGTAACTCAATTCACTGAAGACTGATGTTGTCTATTATTGATTAAACAATACAATAATCTTTCTGGTCGATCTATTGTGTAGGCCCTATGGGCTGCTGAATTACCTTCCAATACAATGGCTCGGCTGACTATTGCCATTGAGAGGGGCCTAAATTAGTTATTTTATGCTAGACACACTACAGAATTGATCAACCGTTAACTGCAGGTCTTCTAAGAATCGACATAGCAAAAACTGAGGAAGGCAACAATTTCTACCATCTCAGAGGCTACATTTTTCCAAAAGCTATAAATTAGAAAAAACGTATGCAAATAAAAAACAGCGTTGATATTTTAGCTTCTCCTGAAATTTGTAAAGATGTAAATTATTTTTAGGAGAGAGGAATTAGTTGGGTGTTTAGAAGTCAATTAAGTCAAAATGGAATAGAAAAGTTGATGAAGATTATTGTAATCGTGAAAATATACAATAAAAATTGTTCTGTCACCCTGTTGCAAGTTATAATGTTAAAATACGGTCAAAAGTTTGTAAAGTACAGAAATAAAGTAAAAATTAGGTTTCATAAAATCAAAATATGGTCAAAATTGAGACTCTAACCAAGATTTGATTCTCAGATCAGCTCGGCTGGGATTCGAAACCACGAGTGTTTAATTCGCCTCAGGGTTCTGTCATTTAATACTTCACGAAGTTACTCTTACGCTATTAAGACATTCTAAAGTTATGAAGACATATAAAAGTTACAAATTAATAAATTATGATTGATGAGACAAAATAACATAAAAAATGTGCAAAACTAAAGTCAAAATGCTATTTTAGGTTACAAATGTCGCCGTATAGTAGGAATCAGGGCGTCTGTGCTCAAATCTAGAAATAGGGCCTATCTCTATTTTGTAAACACTGGTTTTGCATAATAAGCAGCGTGTGATGCGGTCGTTTGACGTAAAGTTCACAAAGCTTGAACAATAAAATCACGCGACTTTGCTGTGTTGTAGGCTTATTAGATATCACTGTGGTTGTGATACATAAAATGTAATCATTAGCCGTTCTCTTGGCTTTAAAAACTTTCTCTCTCTCTCTCTCTCTTTCTCTTAGTACACTGCCTACTGGCAGGTCCATGGTATATAACGCCTCCACTCTTCTCTGTCCTCCCTTTTCCTCTTTATGACTGCATAGAGTGGATCTTTACATCATTTAACATCCCTAATATCGGTCTGCCTCTGCTTCTCTTTCCTTCCACTCTACCTTCTATGACCTCCTTTAGTAAAATATATTCCATTAGAATGTGTCCTATCCAATTATTCTTCCAATTTGTTATAGCAATTATCAACTGTATACTAGTTCCAACTTTATTCAAGACTGCTTCATTTGTGCAATGTAACTTTTTGTGTCCAGCCAATCTTTTCCATTCTCCACCATATCCATTTTTGCCAGCGCTTCTAACCTCCTAACACTTTCTTTCAATATTATTAAGCTTTTTGGGTATATATCTTTGATAGAAATAGACTTTATTCCTTCTTTTCTAAATTCTTATTCAAAATGATTAAAGTCTGCTTCTGCAAACCATAAATGTTTACAATCAGATTATTACAATAGAAGTTGATGTATAATTTATTACCATAATATACTGGATTGCTATATAGCTAGCTTGTCTTACATTTTTGGGATGACGAATGTAAAGCATAAAGTTTTCTAATTGTAAATTACCGAAATTAGAATGTCTGAAATTAGACCTCAGTTAACTAAGTTAACACGCATTATAGTGAAATGATCAACTATGTTGATATCTATCACTTTTTAACACCACATGTTTAATCCGTTAGGCAAATTAGTCCATTTTCCGTGTAACCAGTCCAGTGAATGCCCGAGATTTTATTCTCAGATCAGCGCGGCTGGGATTCGAACCCACGAGGGTTCAATTCACCAATGGATCTGTCATTTAAAACTTCATGACGTTATCCATTAATCGCGGACTTTACTCATCTTTAATCAGAGTTAACCTTGACGAACCAAAGCAATGTATAGGATCTAAGGAGCGATGTCGTGATATGCTAAATATGCTACAATGAAAAATAATCATAGCATTATCATTAAAATCTCAATCTATCGATCAGACATTCATGTAGTTATCACAAAGGCGTACTAAATAAGTTCGGTGAAACCAACCGTGCGGCTTAACTTTCCATTAATATTCAAAGGTGTGCAGGATTTTATCTGGGGAGAGGTAATTTGGGAGGAGGCACTTGGTTGAACGTAAACTATCACAAATTTATCACACACTCTATACAACTTATGCACTTATATTATGAGCTCAATAAAAGTTTAGCTTGACATTTTGGGTGAGCACATGTCCCCCCTCTCCCCTCCCCCTGCCCCTTGCTATGTCACTGTATTCAGATTCAACGGTGATATGATCTAGCTACTGTTTAAATGGATTTCTCCATAGATTTCTACGCAGTGAGGTTTTTACTGAAACAATTAATGGTTTCTATAGTAGTTTTTGTCTTGAATTATAACGTCTATGACATAATTTTTATATTATTGCAAGGGCTGGCAAGTCCAAGCAAATTGGCTTCGGCAGCCATGCATTACCATCGATGTATGGCGATTAAAAAATTGAAAAAGGTTGAAATTTGACACTTTTCTCACTCTAGTATTCTAATCAGGGGGTCTTTGCCATATAAGCGAAGACGCAGTTTGCGTCACGAATTTCTCCGGGGATTATCTGAAAATCAAACTTAGGGGGGTACAGTACTATAGTACGGTCCCCGCAGTAGAGACAGGGGGGTTAGAGCCCCCTTTTGAATAGATAATTTCGATCCAGCATTTTGAAATCGAATTTTTTTGTCACATTGAATGAAATAAACTTTTCTAGCTTCACAGGAAATCAATTTGTGTCAACCTTATTTGGAAATCAATGGAGGCTTTCGTAGCCCAGGTATTGATTTTTTCATTTGAGTAGAACGGTTTGCTCTGTTAGCTCTTCCTATGCGTTTCCGCTATGACATTGAACGTAACGTTACACTCACTTCATGCCGGGACAAGTTCTGAAGTTAGTCACAACCGAACTGAGTGCTGAATGCTGATTGCTGTTTACTAATTGCTGTTTACTAATTGCTGTAATTATTAGGTATTATTTATTATATATATATATATATATATATATATATATATATAATAATATAATTATTAATATATTTTTATTATTTATATTTAATTTTTATTATATTTATGTTAAAAAATATATAAATATAATTATTGATATCAATTATGATTAAATCTTGCTGATTCCTAGATCGCTAGTTAAGAATAGAGTTTTGTAGAACCCGAACCGGCTTAAGACCTACCTGTATAATCAAAACTTGGTTCTTAGTTTCTAAATGTTTAATAATTTAATCCGGTATATTAGTTCGGGTATATCAATTCAATCTGACAACGGCGGATAGTTAAAAAACAACATAGAGTATAAAACCGCTATGGGCAGTAATATGACAGGTTAAGAAAACGGTATATATGCACAATTATCTGGATTATGCATTAATTAGGCTTGGTAAAGCTAATGTTGACGTCAGTTTCCTCATCCGAAAGCGATGTCAGTCTCGGGCGAGCCCATTTTAATCCCGCACATACTGATCCGCGGTCGAATATCTTAACGACATCGCCACTGGCTCCAGCCCAGTTTCTTTTAACCAATTAGTTATTCTAAACTATTTATTCTCGTAATGCGTAGAAACATACGAAAATCATAACATACAGAATTGAATTACTTCAAAATATATTTCTTGAATTATCTGTAAAGGACTTCTTTAACACGTAACTATTACAGAAAATTAATGCCGACTAACGCTTGACAGATAGGAGAGGAAAGGTCTATTTGTATCCTGACTTTAGCTAAACTGAGATTCAAGGGAAGTTGATGATGATGATGATGATAAAGAAGAAGAAGGTGATGATGAAGATGAGATTGCTGATAATTACGGTGACCACGACGATGACAATGACTATGACACGATGATGATGATGATGTAATTTTTTTATTTCGTACAATTACACACATGTCATCCGCATGTGCAGTAGATTTTTTCTTTTTTTTGGTTGCTGCTTTTGTAGTTTTCGTTATTTCCTCCTTTTTAACTCTATGGTTAGTAGTAATTGGTGCCGTTTTTGGAGCTTCAATAGCAACCGGCACAGATTTGAGAATATCCTCCAACACCTGGGGATTATTTACATTCAAATCTGTCGACCCTCAGTCTTCCAAAGTGGTCGCCCACAAAGTACTAACGGCGCGCAACGTGGCTTTTCTTCGTTCAGCTGACGCGCAGCTTAATAGAGTGCGCTAAATCCCCCATAAACATGTGGTAGATACTACATACAATTTCTGTAGATTAACACCTAACAGAGCGGCAGATAGAAGACCATTTCAGAGCGGGATATAGATGATAAAATCTGGCTTAGGATTAATATTTATTATTTTTGAGCTGCATCTGGCAGTCACTGCGCCACTGTCAAACCAGATCGAGGAAGATAGAGATGGCAATAGGATCACAAGAGAAGAGGTTAGCCACACGCAGAAGTTCTAAATAAATTGTCTAGTCTGATCTGGAATTGCTTTACCTTTCTTCTTAATGAAAACATGTTGCAATTTCATTTGCAATTTTTAGGTTTCAAATTTCCGTTTCCTAAATAATTTTGCATTTCATCTCCATTAATTTGTTTAAATAACCATTTTTCTTATAATAAGGAATAATAATTATCCAATTTAATTTGTAAAAAGCACTAAATGAAAAGTATCTATCAAAGCATAAACCTGCATTTGGACATATTACTTGCAAGTTTCAATCAAGATGTTAAAGGAAATAGAAGGTGTAATAGAAGATTCCGATAACTTCGGTATCGTTGTACTCCATACTTCAAGGATAAAGTCATTAAATTGATATACCTTCTAGTGTTCTAGCTAGCTTAGTAAACCCGTGTGCCTCTATTTCCGCCAAATGGATGAAATTTCCGCCGCTGCGGGGTTCAAATCCTGGGCTCGCCCGTCACTGACATTGCTTTCGAGTGAGGAAACTGACGTTAACTTCAGCTTTTTAGCTTTTTACCAAAACGGTAAAAAGTACGGTGGCCAAATTGTTGGTATAAGATAAAAGATCTGATTATGAGATGTTAATTTAATTTAAGGAGATAATTATAATGCTGTTAAATAGATATTTTAAAATGTAGCCTATAATAGAGTAATTAGGTCAAGATCAGTCGTTAATTAGTGTCAGTGCTCAACCATGTAAAGACTGAACCTGTATATAGAAGCAAACCGTATAACTGCAGCTCTTTCGGATGTGGGTTTAACGTCAACATAGGAAGCTTCAGAAATTTTCTTCAAGAAGCCGACCTTTAAGATGGTAATGTTTATTACAATGGCATTTTAGTTTCGTTGTGTTATTACTATTATTACTTTTTAGTAATTGTTTTAACGCAAGGGGATAAGGGGTTAAGTCACGGCACCTAATAAGAAAGTAAATCAACAATTTACTAATGGTAATTTAGTAATTACTGAAGTAAGTGAACAAGCATTGTTAATATTGCTTAGCAGCATTACGCTGAACTGATAACAACGGAGTCCTCTGTTAGTAGCTGCGACATGGCGGATATAAATGAAGAACAACTTCTTCGCTTTAAAAATGTCCGTAAGTAGCCTACACGAGTGTTAATAAACTTTCACTGTCATACTACTTACAGTAATAATCATCATAACCATTCTTATAAAAAAACTATATAAATTCTAGTTATTAATTATGGATTATACTGTACAATGATTATTATAAATAAATCGTCATAATAAATCATCGTCATCATTGCCGTCGTCATCATCATCATCATCATCATCATCATTATCATCATCACCATCATCATCATCATTATCATCATCATCATCATCATCATTATCATCATCACCATCACCATCATCATCATCATCATCATCATCATCATCATCATCATCATCATCATCATCATCTTCCTTTTTTTGAATTTCAGTTTAACTAAGGTCGGGATTTAGAAAATATGTAGAAATTTCTGGAACATAGGTGCTCATCAACCGAATGACCTTTCTAACGTTGGTTTGGATGTGAGTGCTTTGTCGCCTTTATATTTTGAGAATGACTATGAGTTACATTTAATCCTACGTTTGCCGATGCTTATTAAATATGAGAGAGAATTCTAGATCATAATACATGTATATAGTTTGTGTCATTTTGTGACATGCGTTGACATGTAGTTACATTTTATTATAAAATGTAAATAATGTAGGATAAATTTACATTTTATTCATACCCGAGAATCAAAAACTAATGATTAAAATATTAGCTGAATTAATGATTTATTTAGCCGATTTAATGATTTATTTAGCTGATTTAATGATTTATTTAGCTGATTTAATGATTTATTTAGCTGATTTAATTATTTATTTAGATGATTTATTGATTTATTTAGCTGATTTAATTATTTATTTAGCTGATTGAATGATTCATTTAGCTGATTGCATGAAACATTCGATTAACTAATTGAATCGTTCAATCAGCTAAATAATATATATTTAGCTGATTGAATGATTCAATTAGCTAATCGAATGATTCATTTAGCTGATTGAATGATTCATTTAGCTAATTGAATGATTCATTTAGCTAATTGAATGATTCATTTAGCTGATTGATTAATTCATTCAGCTGATTGATTGATTCATTTAGCTGATTGATTCATTTAGGAACTATTTGGTCACGGGGATACCTATCATACAGTATTTCAGATCTGCCCCCTCAACACACTGATTTATCCAGCAGTGACGTCAAGCAGATCATCTCGAAAGCTTTTCAGGTTCCTAATTTCATATTAAAATACCTCCTTATATATTTTAATTTTCAATGCGCAATTTAAGTGAAATTAATGACCTAGTAAAGTATATTTTTGTTTATTAAAATATGTTTAGTCTCTCCTTCGATGAATAACTTGATTTGAAATGCAAAACTAACTAGTTGTCCAATAATCCAATTCTGCTGGTCATGCATGTATAACTCAGGATAGCTGGTTAACTTCCGTAGAGGATCCAATGTAAGACATCAATCTTTGGTAAAGATTGGAGAAAAGGATAATTAGGAAGAGTAGCCTATCATCCAGTCCGATGATTTCAATTTTCACAGATGGAACCCTCTGATTGTACCTGCAGTCAATACAGAATCAATACTGAAGTCTCAGCTATACTACACTAATTAGAATGAGTTTACAATCTTGAAAAAGCAAAATGTCAGCCTAGTGCAGTATTTTTCTTAACTCTGGAGTGATGCGCTGAAAATCTATCCACGTAGTTTCTCTTGCACAGTTCTGGAGTAATATGTTAACAATCTGTCCACGTAGTTTCTTTATTGCACAGTTCTGGAGTGATATGTTAACAATCTATCCACGCAGTTTCTCTATTGCTCAGTTCTGCAGTGATATGTTGACAATATATCCACGTAGTTTCTTTATTGTTCAGTTCTGCAGTGATACGTTGACAATCTATCCACGTAGCTTCTCTATTGCTCAGTTCTAGAGTGATATGTTAACAATCTATCCACGCAGTTTCTCTATTGCTCAGTTCTGGAGTGATATGTTAACAATCTATCCACGCAGTTTCTCTATTGCTCAGTTCTGCAGTGATATGTTGACAATATATCCACGTAGTTTCTTTATTGTTCAGTTCTGCAGTGATACGTTGACAATCTATCCACGTAGCTTCTCTATTGCTCAGTTCTAGAGTGATATGTTAACAATCAGTCCACGCAGTTTCTTTATTTCACAATTCTGGAGTGATATGTTGACAATCGATCCACGTAGTTTCTTTATTGCATAGTTCTGTAGTGATGTGTTGACAATCTATCCACATAAGTTCTTTATTGCTCAGTTCTGAAGTGATATGTTGACAATCTATCCACGTAGTTTCTTTATTGCATAGTTCTGGAGCGATATATCTGGTCTAAGCTTTCACACGGCGCCAGACAATCAGGAGGCTGATATTAGGATCAGGTTCTTGAGGGGAGACCACGGGGACGGCTACCCCTTCAACGAGACCGTCAAGGCTCACGCCTTCCTGCCCGGTCCTGGGCTGGGAGGGGACCTCCACTTCAACAACGATCTGCTCTGGACTGCAGATAACGTCGGAGGTATTTATAGCAATAATTGTCTATTTTCCTTAGCAGACTAACTGTAAGATATACATGTAAACTAACTAACTATACGACAATACAAGATATATACAGGCTAATGGTAAGATATTACGTGTGTTTATATCAATGATTGCCTATTATCATAACAGACCATAAGATCTACACTAACTAACTACAAGACTATATAAGTTATACAGTGTACACTGTACAGCCTAATTATCAGATGTTAATTCTCCTAAATAGGAGAGCCACTCCACCACCCTTAGCTCCGGAGATTCTGGTATCACGGTTAGCAATATGCATTTCATAACCAGGTGGAAGGATGGCCATTAGCTCGCTGGGTGAGGTTTAGGCTGACAACCAAGTTTCATTGACAGCAAAACAGTCAAATTTATAGGTACTGGCCAAATCTTGAAGTGCAATGATATGGTCAGGGTTGGAGAGTGAGCGAATGTTGAGAGAGCACAGTGAGACTTTGGTGCGAAGAGAATTTATTCGATTGATGAGAGCCATGAGAGTGATTGGCGGTGCAATGGGCAATAATGAGTGGAATAAGGGTTAACACGTAAATAATGTAAATATTATTGGAAAGATAGAATGAAATGCACTATTTTAGACAGAATTTACATTGACACAAGTTTAATTGAATTATGTGGTAATACTACTATTAAAATTTATTGCACAGTCAAACAACAACAAAAACAAAACAAAAACAAACACGTTTTAGTAAGTACCACGTTTCGACAGAATGCGCGAGTAATGGTAAAATGATATATACATATGTAGAGAGAGGGAGATGAGAGAGAATTGATTTCTACTAAGGAGCAGTCACACCTGGGTTCCGGAACGCGGCAATTGACGTATAAGAAGGCGGCTAGGACAATTGAAAACAGAAATTTACTGCACTTTCTGTTTACAAATAATTCCAAAGCAGCCATCTTGACAGCGTTACCCTTCCTTCTGTAATGACGCCTTTCACACTCTTAAGCAGTCACTCACATAAATTTTCCAGTTTTGAAGCTATTTCAGCCACTGCTAAATTTAACTCTTGCACACTGCACGTTGTTTCAGTGTACCGTCCCCCTTCATCATCTCAATATGCCAAACCTTTCTCTATGTTTCTGTCGGAGTTTGCTGCATTGCTTTCCTCTCTCACTGCATCTAAATCTGATTTTGTCATCACCGCTGATCTAAATATTCATGTTGACCAACCACTTGATCACTCAACCCAGCAATTCAATAGTCTACTCAAATCCTGTAATGCTGTACAGCATGTTAACATTGCCACACACTTGGACAACCACACCTTACATCTTGTCCATTACTCCTTCCAAGTCAGCACTAGATCCTACGAGCATTGACATTTTATCACATTCTCCATCTGATCATTTCCCCGTCACTTGCACATTCAACCACATGAAATCCCAAACTGTACCTAACACCACTACTATATCTTACCGGAAAATCAATAGCATCAATATCGACCAATTTTGCTCGGACCTCGAGAATTCGACTCTAATCAAGTCGCCTTCTCTTGACCTTGATGAACTTATACACCAGTACAACTTCATCCTTTCTGCCCTGCTCGACAAGCACGCACCTTTAACTCGTAAGACTATAAGGGAGTCTAACTCATGGTTCACTCCCGAACTAGCTAAGTTGAAGGCTGCGTGTCGTAGAGCCGACAAGAAGTGGCGCCAAACCCATGCTGTAGTTTGGAAAACTACTTCCAATCTACAGTATAAAGAGTATCGTTCTTCCATTGCATCTGCTAAGCAACGATACTACTCCACTGTCATCAGCAATGCAGTAAACTCCAAGAACCTATGGAAAGCAGTCAACACTTTATTGCATAGGTCACCCTCTCCGTCTCTTCCTTCACTTTCTGCTGAGTCACTTCCTAAACGATTTGCTCTTCACTTCACTGACAAAATCAACCAACTCCGGTCCTCCATCATTCCTCTCATCTCTAGCTCCACACCTCACTATCCTCAACCAACCATATCAACCGATGAGCAGCTCCATAGCTTCACCCCTGTCTCCATTGAGGAGATCACGCAACAAGTCTTGACTTATCCTCCCATGCACTGTGATCTTGACCCTATTCCTACTTCTCTGTTGAAGAAGTGTATCCATGTTCTGGTACCTTCAATTTCCACAATTGTTAATTTATCCTTGTCATCTGACACTTTTCCAGAATCATTTAAAAATGCTATTGTCACTCCACTCCTAAAGAAACCCTCGCTGGACAAGGAATCACTCTCCAACTACAGGCCCATATCCAATTTACCATTCATTTTCAAACCCACAGAGAGACTAGTCTTTCAAAGACTCTCCATCTATCTTAAGTCCAACGACCTCTTCAACAATCACCAATCTGCTTACACCCAACATCGCTCTACTGCAACTGTTCTTCTTTCTGTCTGTAACACCATTACTAACGCCATGTGCACTCAACGTGTCACTGGACTTTATACTCTCGATCTGTCTGCTGCTTTCGACACCATCGATCACCAAATCCTCCTACAACGTCTTTCCTCATGGTTTGGTATCCACGGCAATGCACTTGCTTGGTTTACTTCATATCACACCGACCGTACTCTTAGCGTCAAAGTTCAAGAGTATTCCTCTCCGCCTTCCATCCTCAAGTACGGTGTGCCTCAGGGCTCTGTACTTGGCCCTATCCTCTTTAATTTATACACTACTCCACTAAGCTCCTTGATCTCTTCACATACATTAGACCATCAACTTTTCGCTGATGACACTCAGCTGTAAACATGCTTCACCCCCCACTCCTATCCTTATGCTAAGGCTTGTCTGCAGCAATCCTTTCAGGAGATATCTTCCTGGATGTCTGCCAATTTCTTGGCACTCAATCCATCCAAGACTGAGTTCGTGCTATTTGGAACACCTCAGCAACTTTCAAAACTGAACGAGGTGTCCCTGGCTCTCTCTTCCGATGTTTCAGTCACACCAGTTTCTTCTGTGAAGAATCTTGGTGTTGTCCTTGACCGCCACCTCTCATTCCACGAACATATCACTAAAACGTCACAGGCATGTTTCGTTCATATTCGCGATCTTCGTCGAATAAGACCATTTCTTTCTCTCGAGACTGCCATTACAATTGGAGCTGCTCTCGTGCAATCGAAACTGGATTGCTGTAACTCCCTATTTCCAAATCTTCCCAGTTGCGAGATTGATAGGTTGCAGTTCATCCAGAATTCCCTTGCAGGTGCACTCTTTCGTAGCTCCAAATATTCTCATGCTACTCCAATCCTCAAGTCCATACAATGGCTCAACGTTAGAGAACGCATTTTATACAAGACAGTTTCTCTAACTTATAAGTCTATTACCACTCCTGGTAATAGTTACATGTCCCACTTACTACAAGTGGGACAACCTACCTCCAGGCCCACCAGGTCCTATAAGTTAGTTACTCTTGAGAGACCGAGCCTTCCTTCACGTAGCAAGCTGTCTAAGCGCTCCTTCCTGCATGCTGCCCCGCAGATCTGCAATTCTCTTCCTTCCACTCTGCGCACCCCCTCATCTATTCCTGATCAGCCTTTCCTACTCCACGAACAGTTTCGTAGGCGATTGAAATCTTTTCTCTTTGACTTTTCATATCCACCAAACGTCCACGAACTGAGATCAACACGTAAACCTCCATTCCGCTAGTACCCTTCCTTGGACTGACCACCCGGATTTTGGCTCGCACCGTTTATGGACCCCTCACTCTGCTCATCGGCTTTGATTTGGTATCACAGTGCTCAATGTTGTCATGGACAACTGTAGCATTCTAATCGTATTGTTGTTGTTACGAGTGTTTATAGCAATGATTATCTATTATCATAGCAGACTAACGCACTGGTTGCTTAATATTGCAGTTATAAAATGCTTCACGAGTTCTTAGCAATGATTGTCTATTATCATAACCGACTAACGCTCTAGTTTACTGAATATAATAGCAATAAGATGTTACTCGTGCTTATAGCAATGAATGCTTGTCTAAATCGTAATAGATTAACGCAGCGTTTGACGTAGGGAGGGGGAACTCAGTTCGTCTAGCTCTCCTTTTAGGTGCGTTCCCCCGCTATAGGAAAGCACCTAAAAGACGCTCCTATTTTTTAAATACTAGGAGACCTGTAAATACATTACCAGCCTTGACGTCGAACCCTCAATCTGTTCTTCAAAGTCAAACACTTTAATGACTTACACTTATCAATAGGTGCGGAGTTCAAATGTTGGGCTCGCCCGTCACTGACATCGCTTTCGAGTGAGAAAACTGACGTTAACCTTACCTTTACCAGCTTTACTTGTTATTGATTGTTTGAATGTATAAATAGCTCCGTGCGTAGAGCTTAGGCTAACAATGGATGAAGGGTTAAACCGCCTGAAGGGTTGTACTAGTAGTATTAAAAGCGATAGTTAGCTCGCCGTGAATGATTTCAATGTTTACCTTATCGACGTCATCGTCTATTTCTTTTAGTTTAATGTTCCAAAGCACTATTATTTCTTAACAATTGAGCAAGATCCAGTTAGGATGTCGGTATGGTACTCGACCGCGGATTAGTATGCGGGGTTTAAATCCTGGGCTCGCCCGTCACTGTCATCGCTTTCGAGTGAGGAAACTGACGTTAACATTAGCTTTACCATTAGCTTTAAGAAGTTACACGCACACTGCAGTGAAACGATCATCTATGATGAAATTTATCACCTTAACTCCCGCAATTTTAAATCGTTAGGCCATCCAAAGCCAGATACTTATCCATCGTGCCAGTCCTGAGAATATCCAAGATTTTACTAACTTATCGATCTAAAATTCATTCCAGGCTCCCAGAAAAATAACTGATTTTGTTTTTCTTTCAGAAAACAGTCTGCTATACGTATCAGTTCATGAGCTAGGACACTCCTTAGGACTGGATCACTCTGCCTCAGAGGACTCGATCATGTCTCCTATCTACCACGTGCACACCAGGCTGGCGAGTCTAGCCCCGTCACCTGACGACGTGGAGAACATCAGAAGATTATACTGGGGTGTGCTAAAGGAGAACTCTCCAGAAATCACAAAGTGACGCAGAGTTATGTACATAGTGTTAATAGGAATGGGGTCACCTGATCAGTGACCCTCTCTACCAATTCTATGCTGCATGGTATTGATTAATTCAGTATTTAACATGTACACAGCTAACAATTTACAAGGCATGGCATCCGCATGGCACCTGTGCACCCACCCCAGGGGGTCACCCACCCCCGGTGGTCACCCACCCTAGGGGGTCACCCACCTGGTGCACCACCCCGGGGGTCACCCACCACGGGGGTTACCCACCCCCGGGGGTCACCCACCCTAGGGGGGCAACCACCTGGTGCACCCAACCCAGGGGGGCACCCACCTCACCGCCTTCTCAGTTGCTTTGAATATACTATATATTTAATTTATCTTCAGAGTATTCCTCACAGTTTCTCTTGATCAGAGAATTAACTAAAGACATAATGTAGACAGAATGATTTACACTGCAGAGCGCTAAATATGGGCGCTATTATATATTTAATGAAACGTTAGCAACAGAAATTTAACAATAGAATACATGAATATTATACCTGAATTTTTCAAAGCGTTAGGTTGCATATTTTCGTACAAATGTAACAGATGTACAGGCCAAATGTTCAAAATCACATATTAAATATTTTATATGAAGATTTAAACTACAATTTATAGTATTG
The DNA here is from genome assembly GCA_905160935.1 of Enchytraeus crypticus. Lineage (NCBI taxonomy): Eukaryota > Metazoa > Annelida > Clitellata > Enchytraeida > Enchytraeidae > Enchytraeus > Enchytraeus crypticus. The sequence continues at coordinate 1,373,687 of CAJHZI010000811.1, read as the reverse complement.
CATTTCATATACATTTAAAACGTATACTAAGTGTTTACATGAATATTTCGAAATTAAAATATTGTAATTTCATATTTATGCGTAATATTTAATGAAGCACATTGAACACAAAGTCTATACTGTATTTTTACAATTTCAACATCAACATAGATTAGCAGCTATCATTACAGTCGGATATGGCTCTCTCATAATAATATATGATTGGCTAGCGTGATCAACCGATATAGCCTTTAGATATGGGGGATCCAATGTTAAAGCTTTAGGCGCACATATCCAATCAGCCAACAACAGAGTAATATATTATACAGATACAGTTTGTCAATATACATTTAGTCTTCGTCTACACACAAACGCTTTGCTTACATGCGCACTCGCACACACTACTTAAACACATGCATTGCTTACACACACACACGCACTCACCTACATGCGCACTCACACACTATACTTTAAACACATGCCCTGCTTACACACACTTGCACACTCACATACACGACCGCACTACTTAACACACACGCACTCATACACACACTCACATGCGTGAACAACTAAGCAGTGCTCGTTGTGTTTTATGGTATACAGACAGTCAACACTTGGTAACACTAGCAGTGTTTATTTAGTGCCCTTATCTTCATCGACGTCCATGGGTTTCTCTGCAGCGGCTGCGTCACCACTCGCCACTTTCTTCTTATCAGCAGAATCCTGTAGAGCCTTGGCGAATGCTACCATGTCTACGACAAAATACACACAATACAATGCTACCATATCGGCAATACAACCCACACACACAATACAATACTACCATGTCTACACCACAATCCACCCAGACAATACAATGCTACCATGTTTACAATACAAATACACACACAATACAAACATTCCACTAAACGGTATATTCAAACCACTGATCTTTCAATCTTTCATTTTGGTCATGAAACTACAAAGAATAGTTCACTACAAATAACATAAAGAGCGGAGGAGGAGGAGAGGCATGATAAACCATTTTCATAGGAACAGAAGGATAACACAGAATTCAAGCTACTAACCATATAAATAAAATGTTCCTGCAAGTAACTGAGCAAACACTACAGGGTTCATAACCGTAAAACTGGAATTGTATGGCTAGCATGTTCGAGAGGGCAATACTACACAAACCCGACTTAGAGCTTTAAGAATTAAACTCAAACTAAATATATATATATATATATATATATATATATATATATATATATATATATATATATATATCAACGAAAATTTATCGAGATGAAGTGCTACACTGATGATGACTTTGAGTCAAGATGTTTCTATACTATTTAAGAATTTTGCCTAACATCTTTTTAGAAACTCTTAGGTCTTTAGCAGATTACGAATCACTAGCAGAAGTAAATATTATGGTTTGTATCACATAACGCAGGCAGGGAAGTAAGGAAGATCAATGCAGATGGGTAGAGTGAGAGAGCATACCGAAGAGAGAAATAAAGAGAGAGAGCACACCAAAGACAGAGAGAGGGAGAGAGAGCACTCAGGAGAGAGACAGAGCATGCCGAAGAGAGAGAGAGAGAGAGAAAGTGAGAGAGCACACCAAAGACAGAGAGAGAGAGAGAGTGCACACAGGAGAGAGAGAAAGAGAGCATGCAGAAGAGAGGGTGAGATAGAGCAAAGAGAGAGACCGAGACCGAGAGAGAGAGACAGAGAGAGAGAGAGAATAGACAGATGGTAGAAGACCTCCAGAGTTGGCAGCAGCGACTGCCTCGTCACCCAGATCAAACTGAGCAATGAGAGGACCCAGCTGTCCACTGCTGAACGCTGCACTAAACCCTCGCACAGCCTACAATCAATCAATCAATCAATCAATCAAACTGAGCTATGAGAGGACCCAGCTGTCCACTGCTGAGCGCTGCACTAAACCCTCGCACAGCCTACAATCAATCAATCAATCAATCAATCAATCAGTCAATCAAACTGAGCTATGAGAGGACCCAGCTGTCCACTGCTGAACGCTGCACTAAACCCTCGCACAGCCTACAATCAATCAATCAATCAATCAATCAAACTGAGCTATGAGAGGACCCAGCTGTCCACTGCTGAGCGCTGCACTAAACCCTCGCACAGCCTACAATCAATCAATCAATCAATCAATCAATCAGTCAATCAAACTGAGCTATGAGAGGACCCAGCTGTCCACTGCTGAACGCTGCACTAAACCCTCGCACAGCCTACAATCAATCAATCAATCAATCAATCAAACTGAGCTATGAGAGGACCCAGCTGTCCACTGCTGAGCGCTGCACTAAACCCTCGCACAGCCTACAATCAATCAATCAATCAATCAATCAATCAGTCAATCAAACTGAGCTATGAGAGGACCCAGCTGCCCACTGCCGAACGCTGCACTAAACCCATGCACAGTCTACAATCAATCAATCAATCAGTCAGTCAATCAACCAACCAACCAATCATTCAATCAATCAATTAATTAATCAATAAAGCAGTCAGTCAATCAATCAGTCAGTCAATCATTCATTTAATCAATCAATTAATTAGTTAAACTTATGAAAGAAAGGCATTAATGAGGCAAATGAAAATAATTCACAGTCATGTCAGCCAAATTGCACAAGCAACCAATAATGACGAAAACCATAAACACAAATTTAAAAACAAGTTTAATTAATCCACCACTCACCTACTATGTTAACGAATCTACGCCTTACGTCTATTACAATTATGTGTAAAATTGCATAAGAAGTAAGTTTGGAGTAGGTCATACAGATCTAACCTGTTGTAACTGAGTAGAGTATATAGTTTAACAAAGTGACTGATCTAACTTGTTGGAACAGAGTAGAGTATATAGTTTAACAAAGCGACAGATCTAACCTGCTGGAACTGAGGAGAGTGGATGGTTTGCCTCAGTTCTTCCTCACTATGGGGCAGGGACTCTCCCTGAGGCAGGAATGGGACCAGTCTCTCCTGTATCTCTGGCTTAGCCAGCAGTGGGATCAGCAGCTCTCCGTTCAGACCTTCTGATAGGTCAACTGAGCATCAATCATTAAATTAAATTATTCACCTTCTTCTTCTTCAGTGCACTGCCAAGTGGCAGGTTCAAGGCACACATTCACACTCAAAGTCTATCTTCTCGCTCCAAAAGAGCACTCCCCAGATCAAAAGTTAATCCCTTCACAAAGTCTATGTCTTATCCATACCTTATGTAGCCTATAGCTTGGGAAAAATATGGCTTCTGAGGTGGTTTCCCATTGCCTTCCTCAGTTAGGTGGATTAATTACCATTTAATCCTGGGGGAAAATATTTCATGGTGCGGTGGGTCCCTTCTTGCCATCCTCAGTTCCTGCCTTAGTCGCCTCTTACGTACACGTGGCAGATTGTTTGCGGTTGTCCTATTCTGCAGTGGTCCAACCACACCCAAGCACAACACGGGGACCGAGCACAACACAGGGAATTATTCACCTTAATAATAATAACAACAATTAAAGTGCTACAGTCATCCATGACACCATCGAGCACTATTGAGACAAAATCAAGCTGGCAAGCAAAACGAAGGTCCAAAAAAGGCTCAAATTCCAAAATCTAGAAATTCAGTCCAAAGTAAAGGGAATTACAGAAAAAGAGGAAATTTAATAACATTAATAGCTATATTATACATGTATAGTTTGCATAGAAGGGTTTGCTTTAATTCTGAGAGAAACGTTTCAACAGGAGAAATGAAAGTATAAGTTGCTAAGCAAGCTGTATCTATAAATTCTAATAGTCTAATTTGAATTAAATTTACCAATATACAGTATATTCCTACTCAGTTTCTTTTCACGCTCAATACAAGGCACTCTATGGATTAACAAGTTACTCTCTTCACAAAAGACTATCCCTTATCCATACTTAATGAAAGCTATGGCTACATAATGTAGGTAAGAACGGCTTTAAGCAAACATTCATATGATTAATGAAAAATGCAACTAAAGGTTTTTGAAGCACTGGTATAGCGTTTGCCTCAAAATCATCAGTTTTGAGTTCAAATCTCAGGTCAATTAGCAACAATAAAACCCCCGAGGTGCTGAAATATTATTCTTATATCTACGCTAGCAGCGCCCTGAGCTATCAAAATGATAATGTTACTAATAATCACAGAGAATACGGTCAAATACTCAAAAACCACAAAATCAGTCACTAAGCAAATAGAACTGTAAAATGAGTGTGGTACGTCATTTGTATGACTGGAGCCAATGGTGAAGTCAGTACGATACTCGGCCGCGAATCAGTATGTGCGGGTTCAAATCCTGGGCTCTCCCGTTACTGACATCGCTTTCGAGTGAGGAAACTGACCGTAGCTTTGTAGAAGAACACAAAAACCATACCTTCTCTTGGCTCACCACCTGTGGCGCCAGCTGCTGCAATGAACAAATAAACAAATACGTTGCTTCATAGCCAACTAACAATACAGTAAATTCAGTCGTACAAGAATAGCATCATCATCATCATCTTCCCTTAAATCCCAGTTTAACCAGGGTAAGGACACGAATAGACTTTCTACAAGAATAGCGTAAGAATTAAAAATATGTAGAAAGGAAGGTTTAAATAGTCCTCTCGATACAATGTCTCATAACTACTATACTTCAGCCATTTTCTTACTATGAGTTCAAGCTGGTATCACTTTTCTAATAAGTACGAGGTCAGGGGTTCAGAATTCCGCTGTAACATTTCCGACAGAATACTTGTGGCACAGAAACATACATTAGACGTCCCTGACATTGCCTTATGGCGAGGCACTGGACGTTAAATTTTTATTGATTGATAAGTTTAAGAACATTGCGACGAACCCCCGAAAGAAGAAAGAATGTTCTGCAGGTCACTGAGCATTATACGCGACTGAGCAGACTCGCCAGCCGATTGGCTGGAGTCCTGACCAATGGCAGAGCTCGGAAGAGCCGACGAAGCCGTCGCTGATCTCGCTGCATCTGACGACGTCGTGCCACTGCGTGCACCAGATGATGATTGAATCCTGGAGGGTCTTCATCAATCAATCAATCAATCAATCGATCAGTCAATCAATCAGTCAATCAATCAATCAGTCAATCAATCAATCAATCAATCAATTAGTCAAACAATCAGTCAATCAATCAATCAATAAAACAATGAGCACCACTGGTTGGAGCCATAGGCCATGTTGGTAGGACACTCAACCATGGATCAGTATGCGTTCGGTTCAAATCCTAGACTCGCCCATCACTTACATCGCTTTCCATTGAGGAAACTGATGCTAACATTAGCTTTATCAGTTGAGCAGGCTAGGCTTCATCATTAGCATCTTGTACAGCAGACGAACACTTAATCTTCGAATGTCCATCAAAAGCAACAAACATAGTTAAAATTTCATGCAGAATGGAAGACAATTAGTAATCAAGTCAGGTCAAAAATCGTGTAGCGTTTCACGAGATCAAAAGTTAAATATAACTAATAAAAAACTGTATGTTGGATTAAGAGTCCGATATAGGCTGCTTAGAGATGGTTATTGATTAACTTAGAGACAGAGTAAGATGCTAAGCTAGCCAATACTTCGACAGATGATTGATTGACTTACTGAGTTGAGTCAGATGTTAAGCTGGCAGAAGAAGATCTACCGCTAGAGCCACCAATCAGTGAGCCCATCCCACCCATACCAGTGATGAGCTGCATCAGCTGCTGCTGCTGCTGCTGGTTCATTCCACTGAAGATATTGGACAGGTCCGAACCTTCAGCTAAACACACACATACACACACACACATATGAGCACACATACACATACATCAGTGATCAGCTAAACACATACATATCAGTGATCAGCTGCACATGCGCACACACATATACTACACACATCGGTGAAGAGCGAAACATATACATGAGTTGTGAAGAGTTTATGAGTCATCAGAGCTCTATGAGTCATCCGAGATTAACGAGTAATCAGAGATATTTGAGTCATCAGAGAGGTGTACGAGTCAGCAGAGAGGTGTACGAGTCAGCAGAGGTGTATGAGTCATCAGAGAGGTGTATGAGTCAGCAGAGAGGTGTATGAGTCATCAGAGAGGTGTACGAGTCATCAGAGAGGTTAATGAGGACTTCAATTAAGTCTCTTAAGACTCTTACTATGTTTCTTTGAACAATGTCTGCATAATGCTATGTGTATTGCTTTCTATATTGCCATGTGTGTGTGTGTGTGTACGTTTTCTGCAGTATGTCAGATTTCATGTAATAAACGAATACATAATATTCAATGACATTACATCTACAGACGATATTTAAGTGAGCAACAACAACAGACAGATCTGAGGAGTACTTAGATTAGCAAGGTCAGCAGGAAGTCCTGAGAGTCCTGAGCCTCCACTGGAGCTTCCTCCTGATCTAGCAGATCCTGGAACTGGTGGATTGTTCAACAGGTCGTTGATCTTCTTACAGTTCTCTTCATCCTTGTCCGTCTTAGGCTCCTGTTTGATCAATCAATTAATTGTTAATAAACTGTTAATAAATCAATTAATCAATCAATTGTTAATCAATCTATTAATCAATTAATTGTTAATCAATCAATTGTTAATAAATCAATTAATCAATCAATTGTTAATCAATCAATTGTTAATAATAACAAAGGTTTAACGTCCATTCCTCATACAAGGATAATGTCAGGGACGTCCCCCGTCACATGTCACTACAAATCGATTCACCCCGATTGATTTAATTAATCAATTAATTTAATCAATCAATTAATCAATCAATTGTTAATCAATCAATTAACCCAGCAACCATTAGATAACTTAGAGTGTTCTCTAGCCCATGATCTTTCCGTAGTTCTCTTCAACCATGCCTTTCTGAAGTCTTTTTCATTTGTAATTATTTTAAAACTTTAGATCTTTTACAGTTACTAACACACTAGACAGAACCAGTTGTCAGTGTTTTACAAATATCAAATAGTGATGAAGCATCTTACTACAAATTATCAGATAATAAAACCAATAAAGGTTAGAAAAAATTGATTTAGACGTACAGATGAATATTCAAAATTTGCAATTGTCTTAAATCTTGCACACTTCAGTCCACAATACTCTCCTTTGAGACTAATGGTCGAATTCATTAACAAGATAAAACGCTGATTATACCAAACAGTGTCGTAAACTACCAGCCAAAAATTATAGCACTCAGCCAATAACAGCGCTCTCCTTCAGGCTGATCGGCCAATCGGCATACTTCATAAACAAAACGTCTTAATCCGTGGTTTAAGTTACACCGCGGTGGAAACCTCTGAAAACAGAGGCGCAGCTACACCTTACTTTAAACCGTGATTTAAAGCTTACAGAATACCAAATTGTGATTAATCTGCTGTTTAAGCAACGGTTGAGGTTTAAACAGCCAATTATCTCACTAGTAAATACGGTCATTAAAGATTTAATAATCGTCCATCGTCTAATTAAGGCATTAACGTTTTCTAGTCCATTTTATGGCGCAATAAATATTTGTATACCTGAAGCCAGAAGAAGAGCTTTCTGTTGTTAGTCTTAAACTTGAGAACATACACACGACCTGTTGTGCACTGTGGCACATGCTTGTACTCTGCATCGTCAGGAAATATTATCAGATCCTGCACATCAAAGTAATAACGTGCCATTCACTTTAACCGAGATACGACTAATTAAAAGCAAAAAAAATTAACAGCATATGGAGTTTTGATTTTAAAAATTATGTTAATATTAGCTTGACCCTTTATCTTATACATTTTATTGTTGATGTTTTGAATGTGGGTTCTGAAAATTTGTAACATATTTCCCAACGAACATTCTTACAAATTTGGCATTTCAGGTTGACAAGAGCAAAGGTTAAGTTAACTTAAACATAATTAATTTTTAACACACTAACATATTTAGTTAATTTATCAATGTTACATAATAAAAATGTACAAACTATTTACTCTTTCAAATAGAAACTTCACTCCCATATTAAACATTAATATACTTACAAGAACAAATGGTCAGTACAAAAAGTGAAACACTGTGATTGTTCATATAGTAAACATTATTCTACTTATACTTGGAATGTCTTAATAGCGTAGGGGTAACGTCATGCAGTTTTAAATGACGGATCCTGAGGTGAATTGAACCCTCATGGGTTCGAATCCCAGCCACGCTGATCTGAGAGTAAAATCTCAGACATTCACTGGACTGGTTATATGGAAAATGGTCTAAATTGCCTAACGGCTTAAACATGCGGTATTAAAAGTGACAGACATCAATATAGTTGATCATTTCACTATAATGCGTGTTTACTTTTTTACTTTTTCAAAATAAAAACAGAAAAAGGTCTGTCAACATTAAGCCTTCTCAGGGGATCCTAAGTCAGGTACCTACATCTTCAACGTTTGTCTTACTACGGTCCTTCCAGCACAGATGCATCAGACCGTCATCAGACTGCTGAAGGTACAGCAGGCCCTTTCGTTTGTCAGGAGTTACCATCCTCCCCTGAAGAGTCATCTTACCGGCTCGAAACTCTACCAGGTTCTTGGACGAACCGCCTGAGCCCCCGGATCTCGAACTTCCAGATCCAGACGGATTGCCGAATAGAGACATTTTGCTGTTAGATATTAGGCAGAAATATTTCAAATATTTCGGATTTCAGATTAGGCAGATTTTATCTGTGGAATTAAACAGTTTTAATCGGGAAATAACGTGAAATGAATGACTCGTTAAATTTGGTCAACAATAAACTTTGCTAGATACAGAACTTTGCTCAAATCCTCTTCAAATTTAAAAGGCTAATTGCCAACGACAACAACAACAACCTAAAGTATTGAACTTTAGTAAAGAAGCCTTAAAATTTTTGTTATTTTAAAAATGTGTCATTTTTTTCTATTTTTCCTGTCAAAAATGTGATGACCCTTTGAAACAAACTCGTGCAGTCATTTCATATGGTTGATTAGCATTGCAGCAGATTGTGGTGAATGCATAAAATAAAGAATTTATTCCATAGAATAAAAAATTTATTCTCTATTCCATATTTTTGGCTGAATGGGGCAATCACTGGATCAGTGGAGTAGCCAGGATTTAATCTTAAGAGGGGCACTATGGGATGGGACACATTTTATTCAATATGTGCGCATTAATTAAAAAAATTTACTTGAAATCTGGGGGGCATGTGCTTTCAGCAGGCTATGCCACTTTAATCATTGTTAAAAATGTACATGTCTACTGGGGGTTGGGAAGTGAAATAAATCAACTGATGGTAGGCAAATACCCTCCAGATTTGAACCTGTGAACAATTTTTAATAAAAAGTGCACGATTTTTACCTGACTAATTTATATTTGTATGCAAAGAAATGTATTGAAATTTTAACAGAATAGTAGGCCCACAGTCAATAAAAAATATATAATTCAGTTGGAGTAAACATTTTACGAGAGGGCATGATGATTCGAGCGCACAGATGAAAGGCTACTGACCGGTGAAATTAAGTGTAACTATATAATAATAGAGAGAACTGTTTTGTGAGTAGACCTATTTATTATAGGCTTAAATAATTTTTCCTTTTCTCGTCATCATTTAGTTGATTTTAAAAATTTGCTAAGATATTCAGTACACTTGTATAGTTCGTCTTAGATTTAGTAGAAGTTTATCGCGTGCTTAAAGTCTTTCGTTTTCTAACAGATAAATCGGTGCTGATGAACAAGTATAGACGAACTTAGCTTCTAATGCGTCTGCACAGTTGTAGGTAGATAAGATGTAGCTACTGAAAGCCGTATAGCTCTGTAAACATTTTACTTGTGTAGCCTGTGATATCTCAGACATTATGAACCGTAGATATGCATGTATTCACACCATACAGTCTATGGTCGTTCGAAACGTTTAGAAATCTGAACGATAAATTAATAGTGTCGAGGTAAAAAGTTAATTAAACAACTGTCTAAATAGGGATAGAGCTAGAGAGACATGTTCAACGTATGTTTCCTCTCTCGAAACGAGAGAGGAAACATACGTTGAACATGTCTCGGCGGTCAGTGACTGAACTAATTGCCATTGGATTGGAACCATGTATATTGTAGGCCTACATGCAAATTAGACTAAGTATCTGTTTGCCAATTAATGCAGTTAATTAATATGGAATGATACGATCATATCGTGTTAACTATTGCAGTTAACAAGGTATCTCTGGAAAGAAAATCAGTGACGGACCAAATCGAAAATTCGAAAAAGTACAAGATCCTGCTGCGTTTTTTGAATGCCTGGTGGATTGAAATAACTCTAAGCGGAAATGTGATGATAGAGAAACTGGTTGAGACCAATTTCAAAAGTTTAAATTTTAATAACGTAATGAATTATAGTACATATTTGACGCAAGTTTCTTCATCAAAGGATGATGTCAGAGAAGTCATGTAGAATGAGTTTTAAGTAGTGATTTATGTTGATAATTACATAGAAATCGATATAGTTAGGGTTTCGGACCGTAGGCCTATAGCATTGAGGTCGTGTCTCTTTTATATAGGGCCTAATTGACATTCAAACTTTCAAAGGGAGAGACATTCGATCTCCTTCCCTTCTAATAATTCAACATATTTTCTATTTATTCAGTATTATAAAACCTTAAGTTGATTTTGGCAGTTTATTTATTTTTTCTCTGACAAATGAACTATTTATAACCCAACGCCGTAAGTTAATTAAATGTAGTAAAATTAAAGGAAAAAATGGTATTAATTTTATATATCGAGAATGTAATAATTCTTCGGAATCTGTAATTGCCAGATTAATTTTTGCGGTAGGCAAGTCTTACATATATGTGTATAGTTTTATAGAGCATTTAGATGTAAATATATTCATTGGTCAGCAAGCCTGTGCACCGTGTGCTCTTTAAAGTTAAATACATAATATACAGACTGCGTCAAAAAAACTTGACCCCCTACAGAAATTTTTCTAAAACTTTGGTATCTGATGTCTCTTTATCATGAAAATTTTAGCGATAATACATGATCCAATTTTACACATATGCTGAAAAATTCATGGAAATATATGAACCACAATTCGAGTTGCAGATCTTTTTGAGCCATGCCCCTACCTCTTATAGGTTCCCCAAGCAGGTTTGTCACCGAATACGCCTGATTAGAGCCCTTCATTGATTCTTTGTTTTGGTAGTAGCAATCCTGCGAACTGATGCGGCAGAAACCCCTAGTACTTGAGATATCTGCAGTGTATTACGACTTGTTCCAGGCTCTCCTTCCTGAGAACCAATTAGTTCCTCAACAGCAGCAATATTAGCAGGAATTCTGGCACTTTTGGTCCAGCCGCTGCCCAACTTTCTATCAGTTGCTCTATCTCTCTCTCTCTCTCTCTGAAATCTTCCGACAAATGCTCTTAATAGTTGACAAGGACCATCCTTTCAGCGGATAAGCTTGCTTTATTCTTTTCATCCCGTTACCTTGCTCATGGAGTATTTGTATCTGCAACTTATAGTGATAAACTGCTTAGAGAATCTATAAGAGGTAGTGGCTTGGCGCAAATTGATCTGTAACTCGAAATGTGGTGCATATATTTCCATAAATTTTTCAGCATATATGTAGAATTGGACCATGAATAATCGCTTCAATTTATGTGATAAGGAGACATCAGATACCAAAGTTATAGAAAATTGTATGTAGGAAATATACAAAAGGTTGGGGCATGGCGCAAAAAGATCTGTAACTAGAAATGTGGTGCATATATTTCCATCACTTTTCAGCATATGTGTACAATTGGACCATGAAAAAGTGTTTAAATTTATATGATACAGAGACATCAGATACAAAAATTACAGAAAATTTTCTGTAGGGGGTCAGTTTTTTTGACGCAGTCAGTAAATATTATTACACATTGTTGGACAGGAGCTCTATAAAGTCTCAAATTGTAAAAAATTGTACGAAGAACAATGCGTATATTTTAACAAAACGTTACTTGAAAGTTAACCCGTTATAATTTCATAAGTTTCCAAATTATATAAGTAAATTGAGACATTTTGTAAACGAAAACTGAACTACCAGTATAAAACTTGTAATAAAAATATAATAAGCCCTATACTTTTTAATTTCTTTTGGGATTCAAAATGTATTGGAATAGGTAAATGCCTGAGAAGAACTTGGATCAGCTTACGTGCATATGTGGACGTTGATCGCAAGCACTTTGAATCTTTAGAATGTCTAAATAGCGTAGGGGTAACGTCATGAAGTTTTAAATGACAAATCCAGAGGTGATTTGAATCCTCGTGGGTTCGAATCCTGGCCGCGCTGATCTGAGAGTAAAATCTCGGACATTCACTGGACTGGTTATACGGAAAATGGTCTAAATTGCTTAACGGATTAAACATGTGGTTTTAAAAGTGATAGATATCAACATAGTTGATTATTCACTATAATGCTTGTTTACATTACTTTTATGTACCGTTTAAACGAACTAAATGTGTTGACTAAAGACTCTATAAGCTAGATCTATCTAATTTAATATGACAGTAAATCTGGTAATGTTAACACTCATTTAACTGGAGCCAGTACTGCATATTAACTCCATTATCCAACCCACTTCCATATCATAGTAGTGTCTTCCACACCCTGGTGGACACCCTGGTGGTGTCTTCCACATCCTGGTGGTGTCTTCCACATCCTGGTGGTGTCTTCCACATCCTGGTGGTGTCTTCCACATCCTGGTGGTGTCTTCCACATCCTGGTGGTGTCTTATACATCCTGGTGGTGTCTTCCACATCCTGGTGGTGTCTTCCACATCCTGGTGGTGCCTTCCACATCCTGGTGGTTTTTTCCACATGCGGGAGCTTAAGGTGGTGGTATTGGGTAGCGGTGGGGTTGGAAAATCAGCACTGACTGTGAGGTTTGTTACCGGTGCCTTCATTGAACGCTACGACCCCACGGTGGAGGATTTCTACCGGAAGGAGATCGAGGTGGATGGGACTCCGTCAGTCCTGGAGATCCTAGACACAGCAGGAACTGAACAATTCTCATCCATGAGGGACCTCTACATCAAGAACGGTCAGGGATTTGTGATCGTCTACAGCGTGACCAGTCAGCAAACATTCTACGATATCAAGATGATGAGGGAACAAATCGTCAGGGTTAAGGTAAGCCTGTCACTGACATCGCTTTCGAGTGAGGAAACTGACGTTAACACTAGCTTTTTTAGGTTTAAGTAGATCAAGATGATGACAGAACAAATCGTCAGAATTAAGGTAAGTAGATGAAGATGATAAGAGAACAAATAGTCAGGGTTAAGGTAAGTAGATTAAGATGATGAGGAACAAATCGTCAGGGTTAAGATAAGCCCGTCACTGACATCGCTTTCGAGTGAGGAAACTGACGTGAACACTAGCTTTTTCAGCTTTAAGTAGATCAAGATGATGAAGGAGCAAATCGTCAGGGTAAGATAAGTAGATCAGGTGCAAACATTCAACGACATCTTGTTGATGTGGGAACAAATCCTCAGGATTAATGTAAGTAGATCAAGATGATGAGAAGACAAATCGTCAGGGTTAAGGTAAGTAGATGAAGATGATGAGAGAGCAAGTCGTCAGGATTAAGGTAAGTAGATCAAGATGACTAGAGAACAAATCGTCAGGGTTAAGATAAGTAGATGAAGATGATGAGAGTATACATTGTCAGGGTAAAGGTAAGCAGATCAAGATGATGAGGGAACAAATCGTCAGGGGTAAGGTAAGTAGATCAGTTTGCAAACATTCTACGACATCAATATGATGTGGGACCAAATCGTCAGGTATAAAATCATTAGACTTAAGAACTTTTGTACAGGGTGAACCAAAAAGTGTAATGTAGTAAGCATCAAGTTCGAAACCCTTAACTTTCAGAGAAGCTGTGTTATTTTAAGAATAGTATATAGACCAGTTAGTATTAATTTACATGTATATACGTGTACATGTAAATGAATACTAACGTTACACAGTAACGTTATGATGATGAATATATGATAGTAATGATGATGAATTAATGTTAAAATATTCGTAGTTTACCGGCAGGTCTACACGATTATATATATATATATATATATATATATATATATATAAATTGCGATAATATGAATAATAAATAAATGTGTGCGAAATTGTTTAGGGTCATAGTTACAGTTTGATTACGAGTTATTTATTTTCAGCGCTTGAGCAACAGATATCACTTTATCAAAGGGTTACTTAAGGGTTACAATTTCGATTAGGGTTAGGGTTAGGGTTCGTAACTTAAGGCCATGATAAGGTAATTTTGGTACATGTAATCACTATCTACAAGCTATCACTATCTCAACATACATGCAGAACATATACATTATATCCTGCTACTGTTGATTAGTCGTACTGTTATAGCTCTTCTCAGCCAACGATTAGATCTTTGTTTTCAAAGCTACTAAACCTAAAGGTTTTGCTGATGTTTACAGGGACATAAAGCCGCCATTCCGCTGCTGTTGGTCGGTAATAAGGCAGACAGGTTGAGTGAGAGAGAGGTGGGAACAGAGGAAGGGGAGGGTCTAGCCGCTCAGTGGGGTTGTGGCTTCATAGAAACCTCTGCACGAACCTCTCACAATGTTAACGAACTGTTCATTGAGATTGTTAGAGAAATGACCTTGACTCGACCCAGGAGGCGTGGCTTATGTTGGTGTTGTCACGTGACGTGACGTCAGGTATGCTTGTTCATTGATTAAAGTTCTTTGTTTTAATTATATTTCTTGATTTGCGCTCGTCATGTCTTTGGCGCGTCTTAGAGAAAGGAAACTGACGTTAAATTATATCCTGCAGTATTAGCCCGTAAGCTTTGCTTCTGATGAACACGAGAGCCAATATAAAGAAAAATACAATAATTGAGATAAAATAAATTATGTTAAAATACTACCATAAAAGTGATATTTACAATTGCAGAATTGTTCATTGGAAATATTTTATCCTTTGTGCACTATAGATACCTGTGATTTCTAATTTCTTTGAAATTATAATTTCATAACTGTAGTTATGGTTAGTTTTTAAATATTGATATATGTGCATGCATGTATATAATAACAAAGTGTTTCGCTAGAGATTTGGACAGAGATATTTGCGGCGGAGACAGGGTAAAATGTCTCAAATTTATCTTCAAACTTATTAATGTACTTTTTAAAATCCTAATTAGGCCCGTGTGTATTGATAGCAATCTAGTTAAGTTTAAATGAATGTAACTTCTGTACAAGCTAATCAGCTTGTAACAATATATTTTATTGAACTTTCTTATATAGGATTAGAATATCAGGAATCGATCTGAAAGTTACTCTACATCCCTTATGTAGAATGACATTACTAAATATTGGGGAGACCAACGTGTTGTACTATTTACGTAGATATGTGCTTATCTACGATAACTGCCCTTATAACTAATATTAAGAAGCTGGTAAAGCTAATGTTAACGTCAGTTTCCTCACTCGAAAGCGATATCAATGTCGAGAGAACCCAGGATTTGAACCCCGTACATACTGATCGCGATAGAATATCTTACCGATATCGCCACTGGCTCCAGCCAAAAACAATTTAATAATACTTATAATCATTTATTTTAATTGTTAATAATTTAATAGTAATATTAATAATTTATAATTAAATAATTGAATATTTCTCTCTTCTACTATTCAAAATATTAAAAATAACGAACATTCGAGCACATACTGCGTACATAAATGTGTCTTGCAGGAGGTTTTAAATTTTAATTTAACTAACAATCGTTGAGAGACTAAGTTCAGAACTTCTTCCTATCATTCATCGCTCAGATTATGAATTCTTAAAGAGGGTCAGGGGTGGTAAATACTCTTTATATAACATTTGTTGCACCACCTCCCCTCTTAGTTAAATCATCTTATAACTGGCTGGAGCCAGTGGCGACGTCGGTAAGATACTCGACAGCGGATCAGTATGTGCGGGTTTCAAATCCTGGGCTCGCCTGTCACTGACATCGCTTTCGAGTGAGGAAACTGACATTAACCTTAGCTTTACCAGCTTTTTAATACACTTAGTGATTGTCAATTTAGTGCATTCTTTCCATTTTCTAATATATCATGTTGTCTTCACCCAGGTTTTAAAATATGGTTATGCCACTTAAGATTCATTCTTTCAATTTTCTAATCTATCCTATTGTCTTCACTCAGGTTTTTAAATACGGTTATGCCACTTAAGATTCATCACATTGCGAATGTTTATAAACAATTTGAGATCCAATGACTAATTCGCTTCATTCGTGCAGAGTGATTTGATTTTAGTTAAGTCTTAAAGTCTACGATTCGACTAGGAAGTTTTAAATATTAATAGCTATAGCTACTGTTGGTAGAACTGATGATGACTGCTTTTGTTCCTGTTGTAGTGTTGCTGTTGTTGAGTCAGTTTTACTTTATAAACTGATGATGAATGTTGCTCTAGTGTTGCTGATGATGAATGTTGCTCTAGTGTCGCTGATGATGAATGTTGCTCTAGTGTTGCTGATGATGAATGTATATAATAACTTTCTAAATTTTGATACTGTCGTTGTTCTGAATATACTTATTTTATGTACTTGTTAAGGCTAGGCCTGTATCGTAAATTTAAAAAAGTATTTTACTGTAGCTCTGTAACGAATAACCAATCAATCGATCAATAATACTATCAGTAACTCCATTGAAATACAGATTTCAATAGTTGACCGATGGCTTCCAATACGAAATTAGTCAAGTAAATCTTTAGATTCTATTCTCTTTATCTTTATTTTTATTCTGCTTCCATACATTAAGCATTTTTTGCCGGTTAACTTGGTGCACACATCACAGCTGTAGATTCTTCTCCCTTGCAACACGTTTTGTTATCATATAGTTTTCTTATCAAATTGAATGAAATGCTGAATCGGTGGCTGATTGACATGCTGTTAGAAAGCGGATCAGTAGATGCAGGGTTCAAATCTAGTACTCTCCTCATCACTGACTCACTATCGAGCAGGAAACTGACGTTAAACTTGACTACAGTTGTTTAACTTTTAAAGTAGAGTTAGATTTTATCTGATTGTAGTTTTAAGGTTAGGAGTGTTAAAGTTGAAGTAGGGTTATATTTAGTGTTGGGGGTAGAGTAACGGTTTATGGTTTAGATTAGCTTCTTCATATCCATATTAGCTTATTCATATTCTTCATATTTCATGTTAGGAATAAGACAACAATGATTGCGTTTAATGCAACGCCATACACATTATCGACTGGATAAGGATTGATTACTATTAGTCAAAGTCTGTCGCTCCAGCCAGTGGCGATGTCGGTAAGAAACTCGACCGCGGATCAGTATGTGCGTGGTTCAAATCCTGGGATAGCCCGTCACTGACATTGCTTTCGAGTGAGGAAACTGACGTTAACCTTAGCTTTATCAGCCTTAATCATGTAAAATAACGAAGTTAATATATTATCCTAAATTTGGAACATCATTCCAATATCGACTTGATACTTTTTCTGTCTTCTTCTATTTTTTCTCTCACTCTGCTTTTGTTTGTGTTTCGCACAGATGAACTGGAAGAATCTTTCCACAATCCCGGTAGGAATCCGATACGCCTAGCTCCCTACCAGGATGAGTAGCAACTGTACTAATGTGCAGTTATTTCTCTTGCTACACTCCCTGGGCTGTAGCTAATGCTATTAAACCTATTTCGTAAAAAACACTCTGTATGTTTCTATTTACATACATCTATGGACGTCCATGACATCATCCTTGTATGAGGAAACGGATGTTAAACCTTTATTATTATTATTATTATTATTGTTGTTGTTATTATTATTATTATTATTATATCTTGTGATTTAATTAATCTTAAGTGAGTAACCAATTAAGGTCCAAGATTCAAATTAATCATCTCGCGGGGCACAGTGTTAGAAATTATTTTAATTAATCTAGTAAACTAAATTAAGCACTAAACTAGCACCAAAATTATATAAAACAAATAGATGAGATCAAAGGGGATTGACTGATGATATGATATGGGACAGAGAGAAGTGGAGAAGGTCTATTCGTATCCCGACCATAGTTAAACTGGGATTATAGGGAAGAAGATGATGATGATAATAAATCTATGAAGTTAAATAAAGAAGAATGGACTGGTTTAGTTGAACTAATACAATGGCAATTGAAGAAGCTCTGAAGTGGCTCCAGTATTTGATACTTGAGATATTCAATTATTGTCAGTCTTTTATCCATTTTATCAATTATTGTCAGTCTTTTATCCATTTTATCAATTATTGTCAGTCTTTTATCCATTTTATCAATTATTATCAGTCTTTTATCCATTTTATCAATTATTATCAGTCTTTTATCCATTTTATCAATTATTATCAGTCTTTGTCAATTTTATCAATTATTATCAGTCTTTGTCAATTTTATCAATTATTATCAGTCTTTGTCAATTTTATCAATTATTATCAGTCTTTGTCAATTTTATCAATTATTATCAGTCTTTGTCAATTTTATCAATTATTATCAGTCTTTGTCAATTTTATCAATTATTATCAGTCTTTGTCAATTTTATCAATTATTATCAGTCTTTGTCAATTTTATCAATTATTATCAGTCTTTGTCAATTTTATCAATTATTATCAGTCTTTGTCAATTTTATCAATTATTATCAGTCTTTGTCAATTTTATCAATTATTATCAGTCTTTGTCAATTTTATCAATTATTATCAGTCTTTGTCAATTTTATCAATTATTATCAGTCTTTGTCAATTTTATCAATTATTATCAGTCTTTGTCAATTTTATCAATTATTATCAGTCTTTGTCAATTTTATCAATTATTATCAGTCTTTGTCAATTTTATCAATTATTATCAGTCTTTGTCAATTTTATCAATTATTATCAGTCTTTGTCAATTTTATCAATTATTATCAGTCTTTGTCAATTTTATCAATTATTATCAGTCTTTGTCAATTTTATCAATTATTATCAGTCTTTGTCAATTTTATCAATTATTATCAGTCTTTGTCAATTTTATCAATTATTATCAGTCTTTGTCAATTTTATCAATTATTATCAGTCTTTGTCAATTTTATCAATTATTATCAGTCTTTGTCAATTTTATCAATTATTATCAGTCTTTGTCAATTTTATCAATTATTATCAGTCTTTGTCAATTTTATCAATTATTATCAGTCTTTGTCAATTTTATCAATTATTATCAGTCTTTGTCAATTTTATCAATTATTATCATTCTTTGTCAATTTTATCAATTATTATCAGTCTTTGTCAATTTTATCAATTATTATCAGTCTTTGTCAATTTTATCAATTATTATCAGTCTTTGTCAATTTTATCAATTATTATCAGTCTTTGTCAATTTTATCAATTATTATCAGTCTTTGTCAATTTTATCAATTATTATCAGTCTTTGTCAATTTTATCAATTATTATCAGTCTTTGTCAATTTTATCAATTATTATCAGTCTTTTATCCATTTTATCAATTATTATCGTCGTAGAAATTATTGTCGTAGAAGGTGTCTAAAGCACTAAGATAAATGCCAACGTAAGAAAGGGCATTCGGTTGGTGAGCGCCTAGGCTCCAAAAATTGCTACAAAAATTTAAACGAACGGAAAATTCTCAAATAGGGGATTGACTGATGATATGATGTAGGACAGAGAGAATTTGAGACAGCCTATTCGTATCCAGACCCTAGTTTATTTATTTATTTTTGTATTCATTTATCACAAGCATTCCAAATGAGCTACATGACAAATTTTCAACGATAGAAGAAAAAAGCGTATGAACGGGAATAAAGGCCTTGGAGAGGCACTTACATATTCCCAGAGGATAAATCGTAGGAACCAAATAAACTGAGATTTAAGGGAAGAAGAAGAAGATGATGATGATTTAAATATTATAAAACTATATTTTAAACCAATATCTGATCCATTTAGACTAGTGTCGCCGTACTTGATTATCTTTTTATATGGCCTACCTTCTTCTTCTCTCATGCGTTTGCAAAGCGTTCAGACTTCTCTAGCACGTGTTGTCTGTCTATCCTCGAGGCTACAGGCCACCTCTAGTTCCTTGTTCAAATCCCTAATATTCTCACTTCGTTAGGTTGACGTTCATTTTCTTTCTCCGCTCCTACTGTTTGAAACTTTCTGCATCCTGATCTTCGCTGATGTTCTACTATTTCCGCTTTCCGTTGTAGGTTGAAAACACATCTCTTCCCTCTATAGATTTTTTTCTTCTTTCCTGGCTGTTTTTTTATCACCGGACCGGCACCGTTTAGGATCATTTTCTTTCTCTTCAGCTCGTGCTCTTTCAGATCGTTTGAGGTGAAGCGATTTGTACAGACATGTGATGGGTAGACGTCCCTGCCATCATGCTTTTATGAGGAACGGACGTTAAACCTTTGTTATTATTATTATTATTATTTCCTCACATTAAAACTTCTGATATACTGAAGTTATAAATAACTTCAACTTTGTTTTTACAGTTAATTTGGTAACCTATCTCTGGAGCTAGCTCTGTAGCTGTCTGTATAGCTGTTTCAGTAGCTGACTTTATTTAGGAGAGTGACTAAAGATTTACTAGCATGAATTTTATGAAGCTAAAAAAATATATATATAAATATATATAAAAAATATCGAGACATTGAAATGAAGAGGAAAGCAGAAGACGGAGAAGAGAGGAGGCGTATTATACCATGGACCTGCCAGTAGGCCGTGCACTAAGTGATCGAGACATTGTTATATCGTATTCGCTCATCGGTTCAATTTCTACACAATTATTGTTTTACATGGCGTCATCTGGTGAATAAAAATATAGTAGCAGTTTTCTGCGCTACTTTGAATTTCATGATCTTGTGAAATCATAGAAATATCAGGAAGAAAATTCAGGAAGAAACTTCTGAAAGAAAATTCAGGAAGAAAGTTCAGGAAGAAATTTCTGGAAGAAAGTTCTGGAAGAAAGGTCAGGAAAAAAGTTCTGGAAGAAAGTTCTGGAAGAAAGTTCAGGAAGAAAGTTCTGGAAGAAAGGTCAGGAAAAAAGTTCTAGAAAAAATTCTGGAAGAAAGTTCTAGAAAAAAGTTCTGGAAGAAAGTTCTGGAAAAAAGTTCTGGAAGAAAGTTCTGGAAAAAGAAGGAAAATAGGCTATCCAGGTAGAGTTCAGATTGACGTGACAGTAGTGACGGGATAGTAGTGTGACGGGCTGCAGGTAACACACAGGTTGGAGGGTAACACACAGGGTGGAGGGTAACACACAGGGTGGAGGTAACACACAGGGTGGAGGTAACACACAGGGTGGAGGAAACACACATGGTGGAGGTAACACACAGGGTGGAGGTAACACACAGGGTGGAGGTAACACACAGGGTGGAGGTAACACACAGGGTGGAGGTGACACACAGGATGGAGGTAACACACAGGGTGGAGGGTAACACACAGGGTGGAGGTGACACACAGGATGGAGGTAACACACAGGGTGGAGGGTAACACACAGGGTGGAGGGTAACACACAGGGTGGAGGGTAACACACAGGATGGAGGTAACACACAGGATGGAGGGTAGCACACAGGGTGGAGGTAACACACAGGATGGAGGGTAACACACAGGATAGAGGGTAACACACAGGGTGGAGGATAACACACAGGGTGGAGGGTAACACACAGGGTGGAGGATAACACACAGGGTGGAGGGTAACACACAGGGTGGAGGTAACACACAGGGTGGAAGTAGCAGCTGTTGGATGTTCAGTACTTCCGGATTTCAGTTGTCTCAGGAGAAAAGATGGCGTCCTGTTGTTACTATAGTGTGTGGTGGGCAACTTTCCATATATAATATATACACTTCTATATACATACTGTATATACAGTTATGTACATGTATATACATATGTATATATATATATATATATATATATATATATATATATATATATATATATATATATATATACTGGAACCTGCAAAGATCTGTCTCTAAAAACCGTATGGCTATGGTCTAGGCTGCATAAATTCTCTGTAATAAAAAATAAGACGTACAAATGATGTCAGTTAACTACATTTTATCCATCTGTTACATTTTATACAATGTTAATTACATCTCTGCTAATTACATCTTATCCATCTACATTTGACAGAAATGTCAGTACACAGAGTACAACTGTAATAGTCTCTCTTAGTGCACTGCCTACTGGCAGGTCCATGGTATATAACGCCTCCACTCTTCTTTGTCATCCGCTTTTCTCTTCATGTCCACATATGAGTGGGCCCTTAAATCATCTAACATACCTAATATCGGCTTGCCTCTGCCTCTTTTTTCATTGATGCTACCTTCTATCGTCATCATCATCATCATCATCATCACCATCATCATTATCTTCCCTTAAACCCCAGTTTAACTAGGGTCGGGATACGAATGAAGTTTATCCATTCGTTTAAGTTTTGTGGCAATTACTGATTCTACCTTCTATGACCTCTTTTAATAGACCTTCCCCCCTGTACAAGTATAATTAATAATTTAATATCAGTATAGTTATAATACTGTAGAATAAACTGCTCAGTAACTAATTATGCATGTAAATCACGTTATGGCTCATAAATAAAAGCAGAGAGAGAGAGAGAGAGAGTGAGAAAGAGAGAGTGAGAGGGACCGAAAGAGACAGAGAGAGAGAGAGAGAGCGAGAAATTGAGAGAGACAAAGACAGATAGACTGAGAGAGAGAGAGAGTGAGAGACAGAAGGAGAGTGACAGATAGAGAGAGAGAGGGAGAGAGAAAGAGAGAGAGAGACAGAGTGAGTGAGAGAGACACAGAGTGAGAGAGAGTTAGAGAGAGAGAGAAAGAGAAAGACAAATGGAGTGAGAGAGACAGAGACAGAGAGAGAGACAGAGAAAGTGAGAGAGACAGAGAGAGAGGGGGGGCGAGAGAAGCTCTCGAGATTGGATAAAGCTCTATTGAGAGGGTAAACAAGAATGATGGTGTGAAGAGAACTTGTGATAAGATCTTATATAATTCAACTCTCCACTCATGTTGAAGACTCGATTCCGATACATAAGCCACTACCCTCATAACTTCACAGCGATTCATGACTGCCTTTTATTAAGTTGCTGTCTTCCATTCGAAATATATGATGGTTAACTATTATGAATTCATTTTTTTAAAATTGGAATCTCTCTTTCTGTCTCTCCCTCTTTTTCTTTCTCTCTCTCTCTCTCTCTCTCTCTCTCTCTGTCCCCCTCTCTCTTTCTGTCTCTCTCTGTCTCTTTCTCTTTGTGCACTGCCTATTGGCAGGTCTACGGCATGTAACTCCTCCAAATATTTCTATCCTCAGCTTTTCTCGTCCTAACAGCATACGAATTAATTGTCAAATCATCCAGCATCCCAAGTCTCGATCTTCCTCTAACCTTTTTCCTTCCTTCAACTGAAATGGACCAAACTAAATTGTATTTTTTAAAGTTAGCTTTGTCTATTTGATTAATTCTTAAACCGATTGCGGTAACAAAATATATGTGCATGTAGATAGTAAGCGATAGAGAGTAAAAGGAAAGCTTAAAGAAATGTCCTTTGAACGGATCTCCCAGCAGAGGTTGCATTGATCACGTACGAAGGTTATTTGAGAGGAGCTGAATCCACAGCTGCTCTATTTTTAACCACAGCAATTCAATTGAAAGCCGATCGGAGACTTGCTGAAATGTGTTTATGTAAATAAGACTTTGAGATGTGTTATGTCACTCTGCAGCTAGTTTTTGCTCTCTCATTTCCGGATGTTAACCAAAGTAGCTGACTAGTTTTAACTAGTAGCTGACTAGTTTTAACTAGACGCTGAGTAGTTTCAACTAGACGATGACTAGTTTTAACTAGAGCTGACTAGCTATAACTAGTAGCTGACTAGTTTATTGTGCTTACTAGTTTTAAATGTATTGCCTTCGTCTGGCATTTGTTTATTCTTTTGTCAGGCGAACACGACATTCTGTACCGGCTACGTGGTGGCATACGTTAAATAAGTATCCAATGAAAAACCTCAAAAACATGGGTTTATTATGGCAAATGACAGAAAGCCCAAAAACCACTGCAATAACAACTACAAAGACAAAAACAACAACGAAAACAACATTAACAGAAACGACAACAATAGCAACTGCAACAACAGCGACAACCACAGCAGCGACGACAACAACAACAACAACGACAAACGTAGATACGCAATATGCTAGCATCCAGGTTCCAGAGCAGCGCGCTCTGGCGGTGAACATGTGAAGCTGTGAAAAAGTCAATACGAGTTCTGTCGTCGAATAAACACGGCAAAGGTGGGAACAGCTGCTACGGCAGCTGCTCTGCAGGAACAGCTGCTGCGTTAGCTGCTAGATGGTAACAGCTGCTGCGTGAGCTGCTTGGCAGGATCAGCTGCTGCGTCAGCTGCTCCTTTGGGAACAGCAACTGGGCAACTGCTGCGTCAGCTGTTGTATCAATTTCTATTGTGGCCCCAGGAAGCTCAATGCTGTTTTTAAATACCCATATACGATTAACACTTTCCACTTAAATTTGTGCAGTGTTTTTTATAGATATTTGGTGCTTTAAATTATTTTGATGGAAAATAATATTACATGCAATTAAGGAAAACAGATGGTTCACGGTTATCGAGCGCTACGTAAATGCTAGTTAAACTGCTGCTGACTCAGCTGCTGCACTGCTGTATCGGGTGTCAAAAAGTTGCCGGATCAGGAGCTGTGACCGTTATAATTACAGCTGTTTTAGCGTTCAAGCAGCTGCTTGCACTAGAGCAGTTGAACCTCTGGCGTTGCTGCTTGCGCTGCAACTGCCGAACCTCTGGCGCAGCTGTTTGTGCCGCAGCTGTTGAACCTCTGCGGCAGCTGCTTGTGTGGCTGCTGCTAAACTGCTGCAGCCAATGCGAGGTTTCATGCGGAACCTACTCTACAGCACAGTCAAGCTAAGCGTCCTAGCGTCACTGCAATGCAATGCGGGCTGGATAGGAAATTTTTCTAAAATTTCACGCGTACAGTTCAGTTAATTACTTAATTTGTATTTAAGAATAACGGCAGATAAATTCAGAACATAGGACTCTGTCATTTAAGTGCACCCAAATTGCGAGTCAATCTAAAAATAGAAAGTTTTTATACGCGTAAATTAAAGAACGCTAGCTTTTATTTTCTCTCAATAAACCCGAATACGAAATATAAAGTAACTAGAAAGCTACACTTCAGTTCATTTCGTTAACTTCAAACTGCAATCAATCAAGCAACAATCAGAACGGTGGTCTTCAAAATTGTAGGAGATTCTTGAAGGGCTGAATACGTTTATCATAAAGGGCAACATTTCTTCTGCCTGGATACAAACAAGAGAGCAGCAAGATGACTGCCTGGATACAAACATGAGAGCAGCAAGGTGACTGCCTGGATACAAACATGAGAGCAGCAAGATGACTGCCTGAATACAAACAAGAGAGCAGCAAGATGACTGCCTTGATACAAGCAAGAGAGCAGCAGGATGACTGCCTGAATACAAACAAGAGAGCAGCAAGATGACTGCCTGAATACAAACAAGAGAGCAGCAAGATGACTGCCTGAATACAAACTAGAGAGCAGCAAAGATGACTAATTGAAATAAATATATTATGTTTATGGGCTGAGCTGGTGGCATGTTCGTAAGTTGTCCGACTGCGGATCAGTAGGTCAGTAGGTTCAGGATTCAAAATTCAATGCTCGGCTTGTCATTGGTACGTCTTCGGAAACTGACGATATTCGACAGCGGATCAGTATGTGCGGGGTTAAAACCCTGGGCTTTCCTGTCACTGACATCGCTTTAGAGTGAGGAAACTGACGTTAACATTAGCTTTTTAGCTTATATATATATATATATATATATATATATATATATATATATATATAATTTTAATACTTACAGATTTATTCTTTAAACTTACAGATTACATTCTTACTTAAACATATATATCTTGCAAGTAGTTTTCTTGAAAAGGTATATATATAGAACGATAGAAAATTAGCTTCACAAAAGTAATTAACATTACTATTGGATTACGAGAGGATAACTAGAAGTAAATTAAACAATTAAAGACTAAACGAGTGAATAACACAATGAGGATAATATCAGTTGTCTTTGTCACTATGGCAGGCATTATCAGCATCTCATTCGCAGGTATCTCTATAATTTTAATAGTTTATTTTATTTATTTCACCGACTTACTAATAGCTATATTTATAATTTAGAAGTTTTAATTCATGCGATGAGTTGGCCGGTTTTCGAGAATACGCTAAGTTACTAGAAATGTCCCACCAAGTGCGTGGAAATGCGAGTGCCAGGGGTCAGTCAATCATTGTCGTCTTCTTCCCTTAAATCCCAGTTTAACTAGGGTCGGGATACGAAAAGACTGTCTCAAATCCTCTCTGTCCTAAATCATATCATCAGTCAATCCCCTCATTGAGATTTTTCAATTGTTTAAATTTTTGTGACAATTTCTGGAGCCTACTAATCGCATGCCCTTTCTGACGTTGGTATGGATCTTAGTGCTTTAGTCGCCTTCTACGACACGTGCAGTCACCGGGTGGTCAATTCTTCAACAATACGGACACGACATGGGGAAAATCAAACAAGTTGAATAAAATCACCACCATACCTACGGCGTCATGGTTTCACCCCTTCAAAGGGGGAGAGGGGAAGGGGTTGGCGGCCGCAGCAGATAGGATGTGTGTTAGTTTTTTTGTTTTGGGGTGGAGTGTGCCTATCAAAAGAAAAGATCGATCATACACTAACTGTAAAATATTTGGCGTTAAAATACCAGCGTATCATTAGTTAGAAGTACTGTATCTGTATACGAGTCATGTGCTGTATAAACAAATCAACGGTTAAGTAGACTGATTTGTATGACTAGTTCAGTATTTATATGTATCAGTATTGACCTTTTTCAAGATCAATTCAATTCAATTCAATTTAATAAGAACAACAAAAGGGTCATTCAATCCTGTAGAGTTAACATATACAACACCCACACAAGCAAATGCAACTTTAAAAAACAAAATTAATGTGAACTATAGTGAACAAAATAAGGAAAAGAAAAAAAGAAAAAAAAAGAAAAATGATACGTTCAATATCCTTTAGTGTTACATTAGTGAAGACCTGGTATTGTTTGTCGTGTTATTCACGTACGATAAGGTTCCATATGTTAAACTACGGGCGAGTTATTAAAAATATAAACGTGTAATTCTGCATGTGATCTTGCTTTGGGGTTAACATTTAACCCCCAGGCTGCACTACTGAGCTTGATGTCAAGCAGTCTCAACGAATGATGCCACAGTATTGATCCTACCTGTGGTTGCCAGATTGATAGGTTGCAGTTCATTCAGAATTCCTTGCACGTGCAGTCTTTCGTAGCTCCAAATCTCCTCATATCACTCCAATCCTCAAGTCCTTGCACTGGCTCAAAGTTAGAGAATGTATTTTACACAAGACACTTTCTCTAACATATATACTGTATATATATATATATACAGTATATATATATAATTCTATATATATATATATATATAATTCTATATATATATATATATATATGTAATGTGTGTATAATGTGTCTCCAAATCTCCTCATATCACTCCAATCCTCAAGTCCTTGCACTGGCTCAAAGTTAGAGAATGTATTTTACACAAGACACTTTCTCTAACTTATATACTGTATATACGTGTATATATATACAGTATATATATATATATAATTCTATATATATATATATATATATATATATATATATATAGAATTATATATATATATATATATATATATGTATAATGTGTATATATATATATATATATATATATATATATATATATATATGTACACATGTATATATATAATACACGTATAATATATATTCGTATACATTTGTAGTATAAGCAAGCTGTGTATACATAAACGGTGTACTCATATAGTGTAAACAAGAGTGTATTCGGTGAACGCATGTAGTATGCACATGCAGTGTGCGCTTCTAGTGTACAAGATGCAGTGTACATACGCAGCGTACACATGCGCTTTCAAGGTGTAGTATACACGTTCAGTGTACACATGTAGTGTTCAAGGTGCAGTGTACATGTACACATGAAGTGTTCAAGGTGCAGTATAATGTTCAATGTACACATGCAGTGCACAAGATGCAGTGTACAGATGTGTACACATGCAGTGCACAAGATGCCGTGTACATACGCAACGTACACATGCACGAGATGCAGTGTACAGATGTGTACGCAGTAGCTCACGCCACTGTAATATGCTGGTAGGTCATTAGTAACCTGAGCTGTTTCCGCCGACAAGTGAAGCTAACATAGAGTTCAGTATCGTGGCCGTACTGCAAGGATACTTAAACTATTTCTTAAAGTATTTTTATTCCCTTACTATTGTATAAATCCTGCAGAGCCAATCCATGCTATGTATTGCTCTAGAATAAATTGTGCTCGGAAATTGATAACCTTATTGCTTTAATATTCAACTAAGTTTTCAGAACTTTTCTGGTCTAAGGGACGTATCTGCAGGAATAAGTCTCTATGGACTTAGCCGTGTCAACCTGAACGAGCTTCAATTAACCACAGCAGCTGTCCAGCTGCGCTCTCAGCAACAGCAGTTGTGCCTGGAGCTACAGCAGCTGCGCTCTGAGCTACAGCAGCTGCGCTCTGAGCTACAGCAGCTGCGCTCTGAGCTACAGCAGCTGCACTTTGGCTTAAATTATTCAAAGCAGAACAAAAGAGTCTGCAATGCTTTATGATTCAGAGCAGCTTTGTGTCTCTACAGTAACTTGAATTACGAAAATGTTGTGGAAGTTATAGTCTAGCTATTATAAGATGATGTCGGTGTCTTAAATCGATCGTTTTCAAAGGTTTCTTTTTATATCATGCTTATTAAAATAAAGCAGTCGTTTTTATGCAACTTTATCTCATGTGTGCTCTGTCTTTTGCGTTCTTGTTTAGTTGGATGGCCGGTTCTAGGCATATTTTTCAAATATGATAAAGAAAAATAAATAAAAGGTTACCTTTGTGATAATACCTAACTTGATGATTTTCATTCCAGAAAATGATTGCTTTTAAGATAATTAATAACACTGATCAACAGTGAATTTTCATCAAGCAAATTATTGGGTCATCTATATAGAATTTTCGACGCTGATTCTAAATATGCAAGCAGTTTTTCTCTATCACGTCTAGTTTTTCTGATGAGGCAGATTATATTTTAACATTATTCGCAATTTTCTGCAGGTTTGTTACGTACGCATTAACTTCTACGGACCTCGAATAATTTTTTCTTCAGAGTCTTTGGAATTGGGAACTTCCACATGACGTCACTATGTAAATTAACAACCATCTTGAGTTTATATTCATAAGTAAAATAAATCAATATGCCTCGAGAATGTAGAAACCATCCGTATACATTTTGCTCTGTGTATGGTTCACTCACTCCGAAGTCGCAAAAGAGAACTATTACGAAGGATATTCGAAAACTTTACGGAGCGTGCTTCGGTTGTTCACTTAGAGACCAAGATAAGGTTAGGGCGCCACATATCATATGCACTGCTTGTTTAAATGGTTTACGCAACTGGATAAACAAAGGGAAGCCCTCCATGCCTTTCGCTATACCTATGGTATGGAAAGAGCAAAGAGAAAATCATGCGGACTGCTATGTTTGTAGTGCCAACGTAATTGGGTGCCTGTGGGACAGCCGCGCTATTGATGATCACTCCCACACACACGAATGGCCGCCCCGAATCACATACGAGCCAGGAAAAAAAGTGTCCAAGCAAAGTCGTTAGTTGATTTCAACAAGATTTTCATTCCACCTCTCCAAATTAAATTTGGGTTATTGAAAGACTTCGTGAAGGCGATGGGAAAGTCAAATTCCAGAGGATATCAATATCTGGTTGAGAAATTCCCTAGAGTTAGTTCCGCAAAACTGAAGGAGGGTATCTTTGTAGGACCTCAGATTAGGGAGATTTTGAGAGATGACAACTTCGATAGAAGTCTCAATACCTCAGAACGAAAAGCATGGCAAGCCTTCAGATGGATTTGTGAAAACTTCTTATGAAACAATAAATCTCCGGACTGCAGACAAGGAATCCAGAATTTGCTAGTTGCTTACAAAGAGATGGATTGTAGAATGTTTTTGAAGATTCATTTTTTGCATTCACACCTAGATTTCTTCCCAGAAAACCTTGGAAAAACCGTGCAGTCAGTGATGAACAGGGTGAGCGGTTTCACCAAGATATAAAAAGAATGGAAAATCGTTATCAAGGCTTCTGGAATGAGAGTATGATGGCAGACTGCTGCTGGATGTTGCACCGAGATAATCCAGACTAATCACACAAGAGAAAATCGTACGCATAACGGTTATAATTAAGTACCATTCACTCCAAGACAATAGAAGATGTGGTGAGTGACAAATGAGATCAGTTTCGCATATTTTTATTTGTTTTGACTAACAGGAGTTGTAAGAAAATGAACTACAAACTTATGCTTATGCTTTTATTCTAAGCTTAGTATTGTTAAAGTTGAATCGATCATAACTCAAAAACTATACGTGCTGGAAAAATTCTGGTTACAGATTTGTAATCAGCGTCAAAAAGTACTTAAGAAAAGTATATTTTAATCTCTGACGAGAAAAGAAGTGTTATTTTGTTGACCTGTGTAATTATTTCATTGTCTTACCAAAATGGTCTTTCGTTGTTTCCTTTTTTCCTCCTCTTCTCCGATACTGGTTTTAAATATTTCCTCTGCATCTCTCGCTTTCTATTTCTCTCTCTCTCTCCCTCTTTCTCTGTATCTTTCGCTCTCTTTCTCTCCAACTTTCGCAGCTCATACTGTTCTAATTCTGGTACCCTATCCTTATCTCCATCGTTCCACATCGCATGATATATTTTACACAATTCACGTGGCAACATAACGTATACAGTAAGTGAGACAAATAAACTAAACGTACAAAAATAGAACGGAAATGAAATCTTGAAGTAAACATATTTTGAAATCAAATAAATACCGTACTCTTTCTGTATTAACTATACGAAATAGTCGCTCACTCTTCGTCTCTCTCTCTCTCTCTCTCTCTCTCTTGCTCTCTCTCTCTCTCTCTCTCTCTCTCGTACTTACTCAGTCTCTGAAACAAATATATCTACATTCCAATAGATTTGGCATGCCATCAATAGCTCATCCTATCGCAATTAATAATACGGCGTATTTAAGTGAAAGCCGATAGAAAATTGGGTTAAATTGCTGCATGGTTAGTGCGTGGAATAGAGGGACCGTACTGGGGCTTCCTTTAAGTTCAAGTCCAGTGCTGAGAAACATTATGCGTTAGTTTCGAGAACTTTCGACTTCGAGAATGTCGACTGAGACGTGATTTTGCACCGAACATTTTAAAATCATTGATGTGATGTGATATGGCAAGAGTCCCTTTCTCTCTCTCTCTCTCTCTCTTTCTTTCTTTCTCTCTCTTTCTCTCTTTCTTTATGTTTTTTCGCTCTCACTAGTCACTATTTTTCTCACTGACACCAGATTTAAATAAAAGATAAGTCAACTACTGAATTACAATTTTATTTTTAGAGGAAGCCCCTGCCAACGGATTTGTTGTATTTTTCTCTATGAACTTCCGCTGATTATAGATGCGGATTATCAGTCCATCTATGATTCTCTTTCAGAGATTTGTTTCTATGATGTCGACCTATTTTCTGATTCACGGATAAATTATATAAACCAAAATAAATGAAACTATAATTATCTATAACGAAAGTTTCTCTTTCTCTCTCTCTCTCTTTCTCTCTCTCTCTCTCTCTCTCTCTCTCTCTCTCTCTCTCTCTCTTTCACTCTCTCTATCCTGATTTGGCTTAAAGTATTGGAGCAAACTCAACATACATAATATATCAGAAAAGTTGTTGATGCATGAATAACGTCTTAGATATTTTTGGAATGAATGAGTGAATGAATAAATGATCGATTAATTGATTGGTTAGTTTATTGATTGATTGATTGGTTGGTTGACTTATTGATTGATTGATTTATTAATTGATCGATTGGTTGACTTATTGATTGATTGATGGGTTGATTAGTTGCTTGAATGATTGAATGAATGAATGAAATGATGCTTGATTGACTGATTAATTAATTGATTATTGATTAATTGATTGATTGATTAATTGATTAACAGCGGAGCTGAGAGTGTTGCCTATGGGAGAGAGCCACACTAAGCCACTAGGGGGCTCAGTGGTCTTCACATGTGACATCACTGGTCTGCCCCCTGCCACACCGCGCGATGACGACGATGATGACGATGAGAAGAGATCTAAATATCAGATGAAGTGGTTGGATAAGAACAATCAGGAAATACGAAGCACCTCAGGAAAGTGAGTGGTAGAATTTCATATTATACTGTCAGCATTTCTAGTCATATAGTGAAAGGTTGCATTCAAGCCAATTAAGTTGTTAAATTTTAAGGATTTATTACGATTTCTTAAATATGTATGTTTCTCCTGTGTGAGTAGAATATCGTCTGCCATCGTTTTGTTTTGCAACAGACACTTAGCGGAATGAAAGCAGTATTTGTTTGTTTTAATTATTTATGACGCAACAAACAACCCTTACAATTAGATAATTAGATTAGCAATTGGCTAGCAAAACAGAAAAATACAAAAAATCAAAGTTAATTATTAAGTTAATGTAGCAAATAGAGAACCACTAAGCCAATGTGAAAGTCTAGTATTCATTGAGTCCATACATTCTACTAATACATTCCTAATAATACACTACTATGTTAGAATAATAATAACAATACATAGCACTTATTAATACATACCATACATACATTACGAATAGTTTAAATAAATATATAAATAAATAAATACATTCTACTAATAAATAGTATACAGGTGAAATATTAGAACTATCATTAGATGATGATCAGATACCATCTCTTAATAAAGCTGCATAGTGCTGTGCAAACTAAACTTTTTAAAAAGCTTTCATTCTGCTGCATCATGAAGAATTCATCTGCTGTCTAATTGTCCTTATAAATGTCTGTATCGCCTTACTGTTGACAGTGGGACTAAAGTGCAGGAAAATATACGTTGAACTAAAGATAGGTATAAATAGAAAAGATGCAAAAGCGAATTCTGTAGTTTGACATTTTGCATGTTGAAGATCAGAGATTGTAAAACCTCATTCAATTGGATAACATCTTCATATTCTAGCTAAGGGGAAGTTAAAAGCAGACGAGACAGAAATCTGAGTGTCATATCATAACAATGGGCAGGGGCTGGTAAATTTATAAATTTATGAACTTTTGGCTGGAGAGTTTTGTGCTTAGAATTCGCCCAATGAAATGAAGGCTGTACAGGAGTTTTTCTTTAAAGCTAAAATCTCAACAAAAACACTGAATAAAAATCTAAAATAAACACTTTACTGAAAAGTAAAGTAAAGCTAAAAAGCTAATGTTAACATCAGTATCCTCACTCGAAAGCGATGTTAGTGACGGGCGAGCCCAGGATTTGAACTCCGCACATACTGATCCGACTTTCGAGTATCTTACCGACATCGGTAAGATACCCACGAGTATCTTACCGATGTCGGTAAGACACTCGATGTCGGTAAGATAATATAAATGTTTAGAAAATACTACATACATTAGTGATGAGTTAATTTTGCCGAATATAATTAAGTTTGTGAAATGGAATTAAGCAGTTGTAGCCGTCTCCCGTTTTGATAGTTATTTATGCTTAAACATCGCAAATTTACGACTATTGAAACTAATTAGAAGATGAAGTTTGCACTAGCTTCATTTAAATAACTTTTAATGAATTACTTTCAAATATTGATGACGTCTCTTAAGTATTTGTTGTTCACTGTAAGTTCTAAGAACAAACTCCGACTAATCGAGATGTTTTATCTCAGTTCAAGTATAATAATTTTTGCGTGTTAACTTTACATATCTTCCAATGTCGCTCTGTGTTTTGGTATTTTGCATGTATGAATGCTTGATTCTCTAACTCTACTTTACATTTTAAATTATATGTTGCTACTTTAGCTCTGTGTTACCCAATATAATGTTACTTTTCTAGTTGTGTGTTACCTTTCTAACTATATGTTACCTTTATAGTTGTGTGTTACATTTCTAACTCTATGTTACATTTCTAACTCTATGTTACCTTTCTAACTACATGTTACATTTCTAACTATCTTTCTAACTGTATGTTACATTTCTAACTCTATGTTACCTTTCTAACTATATGTTACATTTCTAACTGTATGTTACCTTTCTAACTATACGTTACACTTTTCTAACTATATGTTACCTGTGTTAATTTTTTGTATATATTTACTGAAATTGGCTGTTCATGTGAGGAGATTGGTAGGATTATGACCGCGGATCAGTATGTGCGGGGTTCGAATTCTATGCTCGACCGTCACTGACATCGCTTTCGAGTGAGGAAACTGACGTTAACATTAGCGTTTTATCTGCTTTAACCGACGTTATATTTGATAGCTAAAGGGTAGTATTGTCTAAGACAGCATTCAGATCTTCATTCAGATATTCGATAAGTAAACCAATAATGCTCAATAATAATGAAGATAGTTATAGTTATGATCCTTAAAAGTTGAATTACATATAGGCCTACGTATTTATTTATAAACACATTCATTTAAAGATTGGCGAGAATAATATTCGTACAAAGCATCGCCTGGTTCTATTAATTTACAGCTCTCAAGACGCAGCTGCGTTATTATTATTGATGAGATTTATTTTCCTGTACATGTATATGGCGGCTTAGGTGGTTGTTTTTAGACTGAGAAGATGTACAGTTTTGTGCACATGATGAACGCAGGATAATCTATATTTTACCATCTAGCTGCTGATTTAATTGCAGATCTCGTGATTGTAGAACATTAATTTTTGCTGATAAAAAGCTGGTTAGGCTAATGTTGACGTCAGTTTCCTCACTCGAAAGCGATGTCAGTGACGAGCGAGCCCAGGATTGAACTCCGCACATACTGATCCGCGGTCAAGTATCTTACCGACATCGCTACTGGCTCCAGTAAAGTTGAATATCAGGCATTAGCTGAACCTTTATTTAAATTGACTTAGTTCCCATAGTCTTTAAATTTTTAAATAGATACATCTATATAATCTGAGCTGTGATAGTAACTAATCAGTACGTTTAAATGGGAGACGCAGAAGAATGCATCTGAGATTTGCGTTAAGCAAGATTTTCTCTACTAATTGTGCAGACGATGGAACTGAAAATGACCAGTAGATTTTTAGTTAGTATGAGCTATGCTTAGTAATAGCTTAATAGCTGGTATATTACGTCTTTATACGAGTATATTAAACTACATGTCGGCTATATTAAAATTTCTCTACACATTATTGATGGTTAATTATTGTATATGGAGATAAATATTTTAAATATTTTCGGTAGCTGTATATTACCTCTTGATTGCTATTAAATGATATGCTATTTTATGTACGAAAGTTAATTAAATTTCCTGATTTTTAGTGCTAAAGTTTTCAGTGTGCGAAAGCCTGTATTGCATAATACCAAGATAACCTAATGTCGTTTTCTTTCAAGCCAAATATACCGTATACGTCGGATCAACCATGCAAGGATTCGAATCCTACAGTTATGAGGAAACTATCCTATTTTAAAGGCTTAAACTATTGTTCATCTATCAAAGTGTTATAAACTAATGGAGCTTAAAATTAATTTATTTTCTTCTATGGAAAATGTATGTTTATCCTACATTAAATTGGACTAATAATTTTTTTTTTCTAAATTATTTTACTTTTACTTTCTCAATTCTGTGAATCTCTTAATCAGTCGGTGAGTAATTGGAGTTGTAATTAAATGTTAAATTAGTAATTAATTCATTCATTACGAGCTAAATGTTAGTAATAAAATTTTAGGTTTATGATAACGCTGGAATCCTTTATTCAAGGCTACATTTTGAATCTTATGTTTGCTTGGAATTTCTAATTATTCAGAAATAAAACAGTGTTGAGAGCATGATTGTTCGATGTTAGATTTTGATTTTCCTTCCAGATTTTCATAGTTTGCTAATTAGCTAGCTTTATTTTATAATTTATCCGATTTATATATTAATTGTCATTCGCTGAACATTTTTAAATGATAAATGTCCAGATGAAGGAAAAATCAATATTTTAATCTGAGTTTTAATTAAAAATTAAAAAATCAACATTTTACTTCAAGCTAAATACCTACGTTCACTTTAGTTGCTTTCTTTAAGTTATAATTGTAAATATATTTTACAAATGAGTACAAACAAGTAAATAGGACGATTTTACCATTTCGGAGCTAATTTACACCTGCATTACTCAAGCAATGCAGGTGCCACTCATCGGAATTCTTAGTTTGAATCACATCGTCCTTTGCTTACTAGTGGGCAGTTCAATAGGCAGTTGAAGACTTGACCTCTTTCACCCATTACCCACTAGTTGCGACCAGAAAGTAAATCTTTTTTAAAATTTCCTTTATCTTTGGACTGGTGTTCTGTATTTCGGAATTTGCACCGTTTTTTAACTAATTTTTGCCCACTGGCTTGGATTTGTCTCAGTAGTGCCTCGATGTTGTCATGGACGACAGTAGCGCTCAAACTGTTGTTAAATGTCACTTCAAACGACGATATAGACGCTTAACAACACTGCTGTATTCTCTACTTGCTTTAGTCTCTACTTGATTTATTCTCTACTTGCTTTATTCTCTACTTGCTTTATTCTCTACTTGCTTTATTCTCGACTTGCTTGATTCTCTATTTGCTTTATTCTCTACTTGCTTTAGTCTCTACTTGCTTTACTCTTTACTTGCTTTATTCTCTACTTGCTTTAGTCTCTACCTGCTTTATTCTTTACTTGCTTTATTCTCTACTTGCTTTAGTCTCTACCTGCTTTATTCTCTATTAAATTTTGCTTTATTCTCTACTTGCTTTAGTCTCCATTTGCTTTAGCTTTCATTTGTATTAGTACCTATTTTACTATATTATGAAATTAATCATAAAGATTCTAATTTTATTGTAGTATTTTGTTATCTTAAACTGTTATGCCAAATCGTCTTTGATTTTTTGTTGTTGTCTCTTTCTTGGATAACCTTTTCGCGTTTTACATTTTGGGACAATACGTCACAGAATTAGTGGAAATAATGAAACTATAAATTACATTCATTGGGATAAGTCTGTAACAAACAAGTCTATGTTGTTTAACTATTAAGAACTCTGCCTCGAAGACGTTAGGTTCAGGTTAGAATCTCTCTAAAGCCAATTAGATATTAAAATCTTTGCAATTATTATTACAATTATTAATATCTATTGATCTGCAATAGATAATAAATTAGTAAATCGACTAGTGTGTCATTGTGCAATGCAGCATAACTATTTAATGAAAATCTGCTACATCACTTTGCGAAGCTAGTCAGCATGCTTCTAACTTCATATTCTTTAATGCCAGTGAAGTGGGGACCTGGATTAAGTGCAGTAGTCATCTTGACGCTGAAGCGTCCAGTTGGGATCATCTCCCGTGAATTGTGCCTCATTTTGACCGAGTTTGACAAAAAAAATTTAATTTAATTTAACTGGGACATAAAGTCTCATGGGGTATATCAATCAATCAAACACCAGAGACTAAAACTGTTCTCAATCAATCAATCAGTCAAGCAATAAGAATTTAACGTCCGGTTCCTCGCCATAAGGCAATGTCAGGGACGTACGTCTCTTGCGGACTCTACACAAACAGGCGCCAAAGCACCACACGGTGACAACTGAGTACACAGAGACCACAAGAGAATGATTATTATTGGTGAAGTTCTTTTATTATTCGGAGTATTGCATCAGATACGGCTCGAAAGTTATTAAAACAATTTATTGTATTATTTTTATTCCTAACATTGCTAGTAGTAAACTAAATTTTAAGTACAAATGTAAAGTTAAAATAATTAAGTTCTATCGAAATTTACTTGAAAAATTAATTCTGTTTAGGCTGTGAATGTTAACTAATTTGCTACCGACTTCTTTTATCACAATGTTTTTGCAATTATCCGTTTAAATTGGTCGGATGTTACTCTACCATTCTATAGAGTTAATTTTAATACATAACAATCGTTTGTGAGGCAAAGAAAATTTCGTAGTCTAAGGATGACTTATTGATTGTGAAGTATGATAACTTGCGAAATAAAGCCTGTACCTATTTTATATGATTTATTTGTGTAATACATCTTAATATAATCTCAGTATGCATGTAGTTCTTATGTTCGAATAAAATTATTGAGAGTAATATTTTGTTTTGTGTTTAATTACGTAGCTTGTTTTAAACCTATTATTCAGTTGGTTAATTGAGCGCCTTCCATATTGCTCTTTCAATCGTCACTGACATCTCTTTCGAGTGAGGAAACTGACTTTAACATTAGCTATAGTTTTTTTTATAGAAAGTTCTTAGGAAAATAAAAAATCTGAATATGATTACCCATTCACAAAGGAAGATTAACGTTATCAGTAACGTTATGATGTTGCAAGTTATAACAATATTAATAAATTGATAATAATAACGACAATTAGAGTGCTATATTCATCAATGACAACATCGAGAATTATTGAGATGAAATCAAATCGGCGAGCAAAGAGAAGGTCCAAAAACGGGGCAAATACCAAAATTCAGAAAATATAATATAGCATAAAATATTAAGTATCAGGAAACGCAGTGTGATTATCTGATTGCTTGCTAGACTGAACACTTCCGGTTAATTGAACTTTCCGCATATGAAGAGCCCGATATGAATTGTCCGGTTATAAACAGTCCTAGGATCCTGATGTCACGTGAATAAGCTCTGCTAGAAATAGCTAAACACATGATTTGTGAAGCTTCCTCGGTAGACTAGTTAATTGAGTGATTTATTAGAGGCTTGATTGATTTATTGACAGCTTTATTGATTGACAGCTTGAATGATTAATTGATTGATTAAAAATTGTGATAAATTAATTGACAACTTCATTGACAACGTGATTGATTCAATGTTTGATTGATTGATTGATTGAAAACTTGATTAATTAATTGACCGACTCATTGACAGCATAATTGATTCAATGATCGATGATTGATTGATTGATTAATTGATTGATTGACAACCTTATTAATTAATTGATCGCTTCACTGACAGCGTGACTGAGTGATTGATTGATTGATGCAGGGTATACGTTGAGGAGGATAAGCCAAACACTAAGAAGCTCTACATAACTTCCATCAACAAGAGTGACGCGGGCAAGTACACGTGCACTGCCGTCATTGACGGAGTCATCCAGAGAAAATCTGTCAGTCTTCATGAATACCGTGAGTTATCAATCAATCAATGAACTAATCAATTAATCAGTAACGTCATATATCAATCATCCTAATCAATCAATTAATTAACGAATCAATTTGTCAGTGAAGCCATAAATCAAT
Source organism: Enchytraeus crypticus (assembly GCA_905160935.1). Lineage (NCBI taxonomy): Eukaryota > Metazoa > Annelida > Clitellata > Enchytraeida > Enchytraeidae > Enchytraeus > Enchytraeus crypticus. Next base: position 1,334,207 of record CAJHZI010000811.1, on the reverse strand, counting down.
CATCCCAATCAATCGAAGAACTAATCAATTAATCACTAAAATCATAAATCAATCATCCCAATAATCAATCAATCAATCAATCAATCAATGAACTGTCAATTTGAAAAGCCATAAATCAATCGTCCTAATCAATCAATCAATGAACTAATCAATTAATTGGTAAAGCCATAAATCAATCATTCCAATCAATCAATTAATGAACTAATCAATTAATCAGTAAAGCCATAACTCAATCGTCCTGTCAAAGACTCAGGATTAAGTAATTCTGAGATTTGATCATGCCTCAAATCGAAGGTTGGTAAAATTTCTATTCTCTCGCTCTTAGTGAACTGCCCACTGGCAGGTCCATGGTATATAACGCCTCAACTCTTCTCTGTCTTCCGTTTTCCTGTTCATGTCCACACATAAGTGGAACTTTACATAATCTAGCAATACTCATTCTTGTTGTTATATACGATGTACTTGGGTGATTCGGCTATTTTAAAGTTCTATAACAAGTCATAAAGTATTTTTAAACTGCAGCATAACGTTCATTTCCTCAGCAATGAGAGTCGTGATTGCAGCAAACAAGTTTTGAGACTGGGAAATTAAGCTCTGGAAGAAGCAAATGTTTCAGCCATTAGAACAAGCAAGGGAAAAACGTCGTATGCGCATTTCTTTGAGAATTGTAAAACAACGATTGGGTGAGAAACAGGATTCCTACTTGAGCTATTTATAAGATTTAAGCTCTGAGATAAAAATAAGTAACCTAAGAGCCGGCCCGGTTCGGAATATGGTCTATATATGGTTCTGAAACTGATCTGTAAATGGTTCTAAAAGTGATCTATTCATGGTTCTGAAAATGGTCTATAAATAGTTCTAGAAGTGGGCAAAGCATTATTTTGAAAGTGGTCTATGCTTGGTTGTGAAGTGGTCTATTCAGAGTTCTGAAAGTGGTCTATGCATGATTCGGTCTATTCATTTGTTTTCTTTTTGGGCTATGCATATACTAGTGCATTCTGTTGGTGTACTCCTGCTTGTTGTTGTATTTTCCTCTAGCGACGTCCCTGACATCTCATTCTGTCGAGAAACAGGACGCTGAATTTTATAATTTTTTGTTTTAATTTATTGTATTGATAAGATCGGCTGTTTTTGCTAATATGCAATCGGTCGCTCATATTGCTCTCTACACAACGGCCCTTAGTGGTCTATAACTCATGCCCGGTAAGATACTCGACCGCGGATCAGTATGTGCTGGGTTCATATCCTGGGCTCTCCCGTCACTGACATCGCTTTCGAGTGAGGAAACTGACGTTAACATTAGCTTTACCAGCTTTTTTACCCTTAAGTTAGGGATTAGATAAATTCTGGGAAACACTGCCTACAATTGTTGTTGTTGTTGTTGCCTCAGAGGAGATAACGTTTGAACAAGCACCGGCCACACAACATCCGGAGCTTCACACGAGAGCTCTGATTGTCTGTAAGGTTGTGGGATCATCTTCAGTGTCCTGGAGGTTCAAGGGAGTTCGTCTCACTCCAGGTACAGTACTTTCTTGTCTCTGGTTACACACTTGATTAACCGTATGTGATTCAGAGTTTAATTGCTTTGCTTATGTTTTTGTGGTTTTTGTTATTTCTTCCTGTCCGTGTCGTGGTTAATAGTGATAGTTACTTTTGATAACGACTGATTGGAGCCAGCCTGGAACGTGATCACCCATCTATGTATTAACCGAACCTGACATAGCTTAACTTCGTTCAATGTTCCCTTGTCTTTGGTGATTTGTACTTGTGGTGGTTTGTACCTGTATATGGGGCTGTATTGCACTTGTATGTAACGTGATTCAATATAAATGTATGCATGTGTATATGTATATATAAGTGTATGTATTCTATATTATTTTGTCTATGCCATCATATCCGTTGACTTTCATTTTTCTTAGTGACTTTTTTATTTTTCTCGTTTCAATTAGAAAACATTCAATCATTACCTGTTTAGTCATTTGGAATTATAAAGCTAAAATATTGGCTTTTATAGTAAAAGCTGCCTAAGCATTGCATTTACAACCTAAACGTTTCCACATTGCGTGTGAATTTATCAAGCATCTGATTTTGAATTGGACCCCAAATATGGACTTTAGATATGGATACTAGATATGGATTCCTGACCCTAGTTGAACTCAAATTCAACGGAAGATTATGAGTAGATACGGATTAGGACCTGTTAGACTTATATTCTCGATTGAATCCATGATTGGTAGCTTAATTGATTATTAAATTTAGACGGATTGGCTGATTGATTGATTGTGGTATGAAGATAATAAGTACAGCATGGAACCCAATGGACTGCGCATTTCTAACATTACTAAGAATGATGATGGTAACTACACGTGTAGAGCAGAGGTCGAGTCTGAGGGCAGATATAGCGAGCATGTCATCTCTGTCGTTGTACACGGTCAGTCTCTAAATATCTCTCTCTCTCTCTCTGTCTTTGTCTCTGTCTCTATCTCTGTGCAATAAATAGTGCAATAAATAGATTATACAGGATGTATCAAAGTTTCAATGTCAAAGACAAGTTATGTCAAATAATTTCACGCTCTTACCTGCTGTTTCTTATTTTATCATTAGTATATTTTTAAAAGCTGTTTTCTGAACCACAATTTATGATAGTTTTTGCATTCATTTAATTAGTAATTTAAAAATTTCATTACTAGTTATTTTTATCTTCGCTAAACGTTCCGAGATCTGCAACATCTTTAATTAATAAAATTTATTTTAAAAATATGTGTTTAAAAACATTTAAAAATTGAAGGAGAATGCTGTGTCAGACATTGTATTCCTCGTGATACAGAAACATAAATTGCACTTATATTTTAGCTTTAGATTATCTCAAATTCAAGGCTTTCCTGGTGCGTCTTTCCCTCCTTTGACCTATGACGCAAAACTAAACTTAATTAAACCCTAAGTTTAAATTCGGGGTACCGAAATTTTCCGGTACCCCGAAAATTTCGTGACTCAAACTGTGTCATCAAATATATGGCGTAGACTCACCTGAGGCACTATCTCAACGGTGAATTTTATCTAAGCATTTTAACACTACAGAGTCGGGAAGCAATTGCATGCTTGTTTAAGACTCCCTAAACCTTAACTAACACCAATAATAATAGTAACCAATAATTCAATATATAACTGAGAACGAAATTATTGAAGTACAATAGTACATATACAAAATAAGGAAATAAACAGCTATACCTAGTTATATAAAATTTACAAATGTTTATTTCCATCTATAGTCCAGTGGTTATAATTTTTTACCACAGAAAATATAGCGAATTCATTTAATTGAAACTGCTGCATTATTACCTTAATTAAAAACTATGTAACTAGTTTCTGAGTTATTATCGTAAAATCTATGCAATATTTTGGACTGTTTATTGCAGTTCGCCCGAGGATCACAAAACCACTGGATGAGATAGTCGAGAGGACAGAGGGCCAAACCTTAGAGCTCAAGTGTGGGGCCACAGGGGTACCTCCCCCTACGTATGAATTTATTAAGGTAGGGTCATTGTTGTTAACGCAATTTTTAAATTAAATTCAATTATTAAGTTAACTATAATTGATAAGTTGAATACAATTGTTATTTAATTTATATTTTACGTATATCGCAATCGTTCAACTATCGTGGCAGTTGAAAAGATGGCCGAGATTCTATGCAATGGAAATCGGCCGACTGTTAGGTTCCATTCTGCCGACACTATTCAAGTTATATTTCCGCTGAACACTTCTTGAGTATTGTACGTTGAACCTATGCTCTTTGGGTTTATAGGGGATATTTTCATTCAAAGCTGTCAACAGTTATTCTTCCAAGCTAGTAACCCTACCATGTCCTAACCGAGCTTGACGCAACTTAACTTTGTTCAGTGGACGCACAGCTACATCGACTGAGCTAAATCTCGCCCATAAAAAATAGAAATGCAAAATAGTTTTCTTCCAATGCTCGACCGTTCACGTACTGTTCATTTACAGACTGAGCCGATGGCACATCGGTTAGTTATCCAACAGTGGATTAATAAGTATATGTTTAAATCCAGAGGTCGTTCCATCTTTGATATAAGTCCGTAATTGGAAGCAGACAGTAAACCTGGCTTAGGTTTTAATCCGTATCTTAGTTTATATAAACTATATGTGTTTTATATCCACGTACGTATGATCCGGTTAAATGGCCGAATGGATGACAAGTCTGCCTGCTAAGCAAGAGACTTTGACTCCCCCCTCCTGACGGACTTCCTCTGTATCTTTTCTTTTTTAATTTTCTTTATTGACGGATTTTTCGGATATTGCATTTTGGCCTGCATATAAGAGTCTTTTGATTTATACTGGTAGCTTGGCTTCGCTGTAGTGATCGAAGTTGTCATTGACGACAGTGGCACTTGTACAGTTGTTCGCAAGGGAACAGGGTTTACACTTCAGTAGCTGCTGTTAGTAGGAGAACAGTGTTAACACTTCAATAGTTGTTGTTCACAGGAGAACAGTGTTAACACTTCATTAGTTTTTGATCGCAGGAGAACAATGTTAACACTTCAATTGTAATTGTTCGCAGAAGAACAGTGTTAACACTTTAGTAGTTGTTGTTCGCAGGAGAACAGTGTCAACACTTTAGTAGCTGTTGTTCGCAGGAGAACAATGTTAACACTTCAATTGTTATTGTTCGCAGAAGAACAGTGTTAACACTTCATTTGTTGCTGTTCGAAGGAGAACAGTGTTAACACTTCAGTAGTTTTTATTCTTAGGAGAACAGTGTTAATCCGATAGTGGGATCGAGCAGGATTCAGGTGGACACTCAGAGGGGGGTCCTGAGGATCACTCCGGTAAGGTACGAGGACTCAGGAAGATACACCTGCAGGATCAGCAATCCTGTGGGAACTCAATCCACCAGCGGAAATGTCAAAGTCCTGGGTACGCACAATGTTCTGCATTTTAAAAACTGATCTAATAATTTGCCGGTAAATTTTTAAATAGATTTAGAATAATTTGCCTTTAAATTAATTAATTTGGTTACTTAGATGGGTTACCTATAAGTCTGTAGAATTGTATTATTAGCATAACGGTAAATCTCTGAATAAATTAAGAAATTGATAAATAAACTAAAAACTCTGATTACTTCGCTTACTCGAATATTATTAACTCTTACTTTCAAAGAACACATTGCGCTGTTTCACTGGGTTCTGTAATCTCAATGTCGAACACTTACTCCTTGCCTAAATACTCCTTCCCTAAGTACTTCTTCCCTAAGTACTCTTTCCCTAAGTAATCGTCGCCTATGTACTGTTTTCCTAAGCACTAAGGGTCTAAGTACTCCTTGTCTAAGTAATCTTTTCCTAGAGCACAAAGGTCTAAGTATTCATTGCCTAAGTACTACTTGCAACGTGTCCAATAAATGGACTGATAAATTTTTTAAGTCTATGATTGATTGATTGATTGAAGTATTGAATGATTGGTTCATCATCATCAGCTGATTAATTGATTTGATTGACTGATAAACTGATTGTTTGATTGATAGAATGATAGACTAACTGATTGATAGTTTGCTTGATTGAATGATTGATTAACTGCTTACTTGATTGATTAATTAATTGACTAACTGACTGACTGACTGACTAGCGGACTGACTGTTTTTGCTTGATTGCATGATTGCTTGCTTGTTGATTGATTGATTTTTGCTTGATAGCTTGATTGATTGCTTGCTTGATTGATTGATTTTTGCTTAATTGATTGATTGATTTCTTGATTGCTTGATTGTTTGCTTGCTTGATTGATTGATTTTTTGTTTGATTGATTGCAGTAAAGCCACAGATCGAATCACTCAGTAGTATAGTGGAGACTGAGAACAAGAGCGTCAGTCTGGTTTGTGAGTCTAGGGGGGTGCCTGCTCCTACCATGTCCTTCCAAAAAATAAACTCCGGTCAACCACCCATAGATTTCAAACTAGGAGAAAACGTAAGTTGTGATTATGTGTTTTGAATTATTTTTCTTTCATACTTTTCTAAAGTTTGCATCAAATATAAATCATCGTCATCTTCCCTTGAAGCCCAGTTTAACTACGGTAGGGATACGAATAGACTGTCTCAAATCCATTGCATCAGATTTAAATATATAAAACAAAGCATTTGTTTCTTGGCTATTTGGTCGAATGTGTCATTCCACGCGTCACTACTAATGTCTGCATAGGATTACACTTCTTTATTTATTTTAATTGGTTTATTTTCTTCTTTATTTTTGTCGGTTTAATTTATAATTTCATATGCTGTTTACAAGAGCACTGTCAAATAGTGTCTAGTTATCTATGTATACATAGACATAACACAGTAATTAATACGTTTAATCTATACTGACTCTACTCAAGTTCAGATATGTCAAATAAAATACCGTTTTGTTTATTACATTCAGTTAATAAGTAAGTATAATATTTATTTCTTGTAGTTAATTTTTGGAGATCGCCAAAATGGACTGATGTTCACATAAGAGCAAAGTAGACAGAAAATTAGTATTTTTAATCAATCCATCAATCAATAAGAATTTAACGTCCGGTTCCTCGCCATAAGGCAATGTCAGGGACGTCAAGAAAACAAATAAAAGTAAGGTAGTCAGATTTTGCAAAATATATTAAGATTAGATTGGTTCTAAAATTCAGAACGGCGGTCGAGTCATCGTTAGAAGCTCTACAGCGGGGCGACTAGAACTGTCTATCCCCAGACTATCACCAGATGATGCAGGAAACTACACCTGCCGATCATTTAACTCTATCGGCTCTGACGACAAAAAAGCATCCATCACCGTTAGATGTAAGTTACTTTAGAAAAGTGATCTTTTTGTTTTGGAATTGTATAGGCTAGCCATAATTCCTCGTGTTGTGTCCGGGTTGTTTGAAGAATAGTCCAACCGGTGACTGCACTTGTCGTAGAAGACGACTAAAGCACTAAGATCTAAATCATCGTCAGAAAGGGCATTCGGTTGGTGAGCGCCTAGGCTCCAGAAATTGCTACAAAAGTGTTTCAAACGAATGGAAAAATAGCGGATTGACTGACGATATGGTATGAGACAAAGAGGAATGGAGAGGGTCTATTCGTATCCCAACCCTAGTAAAACTGGGATTAAAGGGAAGATGATGATGTTAGGGTAGCCAAAATAAGGACTAGCCTATCTTTGAACGTAATGGTATAAAATGTAATCAATACTGTATCTCTACACGAAATTTCAAATTAATGAAACTAGTTCAACGCATAAATTTTATCAGCATTAAAGTAGTTGCTTTAAAAGGAAAACCTTTGGCTAAAATGTTTCAAGGAATTTAGAGAAGATTATGAAAGCTGTCAACGTAATGTTATATAAAATCTAAAATAGAAACGTTTCAAATTGTAATAGCATATTTTAATAGGTTTCATATTGTAATAGGTTTCATATTGTAATAGGTTTCATATTGTAATAGGTTTCATATTGTAATAGGTTTCATATTGTAATAGGTTTCATATTGTAATAGGTTTCATATTGTAATAGGTTTCATATTGTAATAGGTTTCATATTGTAATAGGTTTCATATTGTAATAGGTTTCATATTGTAATAGGTTTCATATTGTAATAGGTTTCATATTGCAATAGGTTTCATATTGTAATAGGTTTCATATTGTAATAGGTTTCATATTGTAATAGGTTTCATATTGTAATAGGTTTCATATTGTAATAGGTTTCATATTGTAATAGGTTTCATATTGTAATAGGTTTCATATTGTAATAGGTTTCATATTGTAATAGGTTTCATGTTGTAATAGGTTTCATATTGTGAGGCCTAAAACTGGTTGACCTCGCAAAAATGTTAAAAGTAGCTTAGAAAACTAACGACTGTCAAATTGTTCCAATAAAGGTTTTGTAATCTCCTTAACTTGCAAGAGTGGAAAAATCGGTAGGTTAACAAGACAGTCCTGAAGAAATGGTTGTAGGCCTGTAAATGAAAAGAACTTGATTTATGAAATTGTAAGCGTCAATAATTTGGTAATATAAGAAAGTACAAGATCAAATATTAAGTATTTTCAATGGGCTTCAACTGAGTTTAATTGAGTACCCGCCTGAGACTGCACTGACATCACCATTTGTTAAGAAACTGGACTTTAAATCTTCATTGAAATTGTATTTTAAGTGAACTCAAGTTGATCTACGGGTCATTTATTTTTTAGTTTAAACAAGGCTGGTAGAGATACTAGAGAGAACCACAGAGCAGTAGCTTATATCTAGAGTAGATCTAATGGTTACTTGTGCTTTAGTTCAACGTAGACTGGTAGATAGTCACAAATCAGTAACTTATATCTAGTGTTGATCTATTGATTACTCTTGTTTTAGTTCAACCCAGGCTGGTAGAGAACCACAAATCAGTAGCCTATATCTAGGGTTGATCCATTGGTTACTTGGTTACTCTTGTTTTAGTTCAACCTAGACAGGTAGAGAACCACAAATCAGTAGCCTATATCTAGGGTTGATCCATTGGTTACTTGGCTACTCTTGTTTTAGTTCAACCTAGACTGGTAGAGAACCACAAATCAATAGCGTATATCTTTAGTTGATCTATTGGTTACTTGTTTTAGTTCAACCCAGGTTGGTAGAGAACCACAAATCAGTAGCCTATATCTGGCCGGGCAAGACGACCAACATAACGTGTGACGTGAGAGCAGAGCCTATCCCTACGACAACATGGACTAAAGACAACAGAGTGCTGACCAACAACTACACCTTCAACATCTTCTCACTGGGACTCAACAACAGTCTTCAGGTTCTTCTCAGTTTGCTAGTCCTTTCTCTTCTCTCTTCTTTCTCCGCTCCTACTGTTTGAAACTCTCTGCCTCCTTATCATCTTAGCTCATGTTCTACTACTTTTACTTTCCAAAACATCTCTTCCCACCATAGACTTTTCATTCTGCCTGACTGTTTTTATCACCGGACTGGCACTGTTTAGGATCTTTTCTTTCTCTTCAGCACATGTTTTTTTCAAATTGTTTGGGGTGAATCGATTTGTAGTGACATGTGATAGGGGATGTCCCTGACATCATCCCTGTATGAGGAAACGGACGTTAAACCTTAATTTTTTTTCCTTTGATGGTTTAGTTAAACAGAGATTTATTACCATTGTTATTTAGGAGTAACTGTAGAATGGACTTGTTGTTTGCTGAACCTGCCGGAGGGGGCTAATTAAAAATCTTGAGGGTTAATGGGAATCAATTCAGGAACTACATTTATCCCAAGTTAAATGCTACAATAAGTCTTTGGCAATAAAGTAGCTTTCTTTATGGGATCAGCTAGTGATCCTGGCGAGCGTGAAATAAGATTATTATTTGGAAAGTGTTCGTTGAACCTATCTTTATCGTAGTGTTACAGTAAAAGTAAAGAAGTAAAAAGTAAACACGCATTATAGTGAAATGATCAACTTCGTTGATATATATCACTTTAATACCACACGTTTTAAATTTTATCTAAAACAGTATCAACGTAAAGCGCAAACAGTAATGGTGAAAGAATTCCACCCTGCTTGACTCCCGATAGTAAAGGAACATAATCTGACACAGAACCGCATCAATTAACAGTAGTGCCATTCTTATTGAACCAGTTTTCAAGAATGTTAATGATTTGAAAGTAAACACTTTTAGCTTGCAACATGTGTAAAATACCATAGCTATTACATTTGACAAATGCTTTCCGAAAATCAATTACTCCAACGCTAACGGTACTTTTCCTTAACATTGAAATAATTTATGACCTTCCACAACGAATGTAAAGCGTTAATACAACCGACATGTTTCTTGAACCCAAATTGTCTCTTTGATGTCGAAATGTCAATAAATTTTTTAATACAATGTTCAAAAATTTTCGATAAAATTGGACAGATTCCTCTGAAATCGTCAGCCGAGACGGCTCTTTTATATCCTTTAAATATCGGTATGGGTGTAGTTTTTCCAGTGCCAAAAGAATCAGGCACCACACCAGTGCGAAGCATTATATTAAAAAAGGTACGGAAGATAAGTGACTCATGACAAAACATAATATACTCCACTGTCAACCCGTCCCAACCTGCCGCTTTATTGATATCTAAGCAATCTACAGCTTTACACACTGATTCTACCTCATCAGTCGTTATCACAATTTGAGCAAATGACTTTTTGATTAACGTATAAATTTTTCATTTTATTATGATAAGTCTCTGAATTAGGTGTACTGGCAGATTTAAAGTTGTTTGCTATATGATTGGCAATGTCAAGACTTTCCTGGAAACCATCAACATTTAATTTCTTATTAGTGTCATTTCTTTTAAAGTACCCTTGCCAGCATCTCCAAAATTTACTGCTATTGGAATTTAAGAGATTTCTCTGCAAATTATCTGAGATAGTTTTATTAGATTTATATTTAGCAAGTTTTACATATCTTTTATAGTCCTTATGCGCTTTATATTTAGCATCATATAATGGGCCTTCACTCGGCCTACCTGCCTTATTCCAATTATCAAAATGTGCGATGGAATTGCTTTTAAGCTGGGTTAAAGAACTGCTCCACCAAAACTTTTTAACTCCATTTTTAGTTTTCCTTTTTATAGTTGCTAAGGAAGCATTCGACAAAATGGTAATAATTGTATCATAGATATCATTTATGATAAATACTGTAGGTTAGAATGACTGATGCCAAGCACACGTGGATATATGGGAAGTACCACTGCCACAGTAGGAATGATTTTGGCGATTCGTATGGGACTGTGGAGCTAAAGAAAACCGGTGAGTTGACAAAAATAGTGAGTTGACATAAATATTTATTTTATGTTTTAATTCTAAGCCCTCTATCCCGCAAATTATCGAACTGATCACGGACCCAACCACCAAGTTAATACCATTCTGAAACCATTGTGTTCTCAGTACTTGAAGCTATGCATTTATTTCATGAAAACTTGTCCGATAGCTTTCCATCATCATCTCCTTTTCCTTTTCCTGTGCAAAAAGAGAAGTTGGGGCATTGTTAATGAAACACATCCAATTTTTAATTTTAAATACATCAATTTTATAATATTGAGAATTAATTAAATGTTAATTTTAAATGTTAGTGGGCTGTAAATAAGATGCTGATGATTTATGATGATGATTTATGACGATGATTTATGATGATGATGATGATTTATGATGATGATTTATGACGATGATTTATGATGATGATGATGATTTATGATGATGATTTATGACGATGATTTATGATGATGATGATGATTTATGATGATGATTTATGATGATGATAATGATGATGATTAAGATAATGATGATTTAAGATGATGATTTATGATGAAGATTTATTATGATGATTTATGATGATGATTTATGATGATGATGATGATGATGATAATGATGATGATTAAGATAATGATGATTTAAGATGATGATTTATGATGATGATTTATTATGATAATTTATGATGATGATGATGATTATGATGATGATGATGATGATGATGATAATGATGATGATGATGATGTTGATAATGATGATGATGATGATGATGATGATGATGATGTTGATAATGATGATAATAATGATGATGTTGATTTCTTGCAGATGTTCCAGCCTATATTTATTTATGATGATGATGATGATTTATGATGATGATGATGATGATTTCTTGCAGATGTACCAGCCTATACTCTAAATATAACGGAGCGAGTGACGGAACCGAACAAGGTGATCCTTGCGGTGTCGGGTATCCCAGCGAGTCCTGTCCTTCCATTGATCGGCTACCGGGTGGAGTTCAATGGAAAAATTCAGGAGTTCGACAGAAATGGTAAGAGATCACCAGACGGATAAAATATTGTGGCGTTTACAGAATAAATTATAGTAACATCATAAATCATCTTTATAAATTATCTTCATAAATCATCAGCATAAATCATCAGCATAAATCATCAGTATAAATCATCATCGTAAATCATCATCATATATCATCATTGTAAATCATCATCGAATATCATCATTATAAATCATCATCGTAAATCATCACCGTATAACATCCTTATAAATCATCATCGTAAATCATCATCGTAAACATGTTTCATCAATATAAATCATCATCGTAAATCATCATTATAAATCGTCATCGTCAATTATAATAGCACCTTACTACACAAACAGTGAGAACATAATTTATCTTAGTGGGCAATTTAATCGCTCAACTTAATCAGTCGTGCCATTAAAATATCTTTTAAACAAAAGCATTCCAGAATTTTCAGCCAGGTTAAACATCATTTTCCTGCTTGATAGCACGTCAGTGACGGGAGAGCACTAAATTTGAACCCTGCACCGACTGATCCTCTCTCGAACAACTTGTCAACAAGCAGCGACTCAAGCCCTTAATTAAATGAATTTTCTATTCTAATTGTACTTGTTAGAAGCGCAGAATATAATAAATTGACTTTAGATTTTCTGTTCCCCGTATTGTGTCCGGGTTTGAAGAATTGATCAACCGGTGACTGCACGTGTCGTAGAAGACGACTAAAGCACTAAGATCCATACCAACGTCAGAAAGAGCATTCTGTTGGTGAGCGCCGAGGCTCTAGAAATCTAAACGAATGAAAAAGTCTCAAATTGGGGATATGGTGTAAGACATAGATGATTTGAGATAGTCTATTTGTATACCGACCCTAGTTAAACTGGAATTCAAGGGAAGATGATAATGATGATGATGTTATGGTTTCTCCAGGAGATGAGATTACACTGGAGAACCTGAAGCCCAGCACGACCTATATGGTCGAGGTCCGACCTAAGAACGAGATTGGACCCGGGATCTCAAGCAAAAAACAATTCAGAACTGCCAACATCCGTATGTATGCCGTACAGTCTCGCTAATGACAATATACAAGTATCTCTTTCTCTCTCTCTTAGTGCATTGCCTACTGGCAGGTCCACGGTATATAACGCCTCCATTCTTCTCTATCATCCGCCTTCTTCTTCATTTCCACATACGAGTGGATCTTTAAATCATCTACCATTCCTAATCTCGTCCTGCCACTGCCTCTATTTCCTTCCATTCTACCTTCTATGACCTCTTTTAATAGACCTTCCCCCTTAGGATGTGTCCTATCCAACTCTCCTTCCTATTTATTAATACATTTGAAAGTTTATACCTATTATAATAATTATTTAGTGCAGCTCTGCACAGATGATAAACAAAGCCAGGTGGGGCAGTGGTGGGGGAGTGGGGAGGGGTGTGTGTTTATATTGAAGGCAGGCAATGTTCTCGATGTGCACATATATCTACTATGTATATCTTCATTTATTGACAGAATGACATGAAATAAATTAGCAAGGAAAGTATATTTCAATTACTTACCAAATGATTATAAAATAATGTCGATATTTACATTTAATGTATGTCCAGAAAAATTATCTAGAAAGGATATCTTACATTTATGGGATATCTTACATTATAAATGCCTGCCGTAAAATAATCAGCTGATTATGGCTCAGTGGTGCCTCCAACGAATGAGAAAATATGCAATTTGATTTTTCAAAGTAAACAAGTTTTATAAAAGGCCAATCATGTCCGTATGATTTTATGCAATTTTTTTCTTTATCTAACTGAACTAGAGAGAGATGTTTTATTTTCACAAAATTTCGCAGAGTAATCACATCAATGAACGTGTGACAAAAACTTAAATAGGCATTATCAGAATCTAAATAATAAGTGCAATAAATCCTGTAAGTGCAAAAATGTGCTTAAGAAATTGAGTAAAAACTAGGCCATCAAAGAGGACAAATGTACAAGAAACTGAACTATGTGCAAGTGACTCAAATCTAAAGTTAAATATATGATATGGACGTCGTTTGTATTTTTTACAGGAAAACCCTACCCGATCCAGATCATATCTGATCCTGTCGGTAGAGCGGGATACGAGTTTGGTCTGGAATGGAAGACACCAAGCACTGGAGGGTCTCCTATACAACTCTATGAGTTCAAATATCGCAAGGTACGACCGTATTAGTACCTGATAAACTTCTCTACTATACATTTACACGATTAGCTTGAAATATGCCACTGGTATGATATGATCTAATTATACCGACCCTAGCTAAGCTGGGATTCAAGGGAAGATGATATTGATTAGCTTGAAATATCACAAGTGTTTCTAGCGCTACTAGCTAGTGTTTCTAGCCATGACGAATCTAAGGAAATAATTGATTATATGAAGCAATGCTTAACTTCAATTGGTTTAAACGACAGATCATAGTTCATTGGTGAGGTGGGGAGGATTTCTTCAGTTTTTATTTTGTCTACAACGTTGTGGTTTTGACCTCAAGGTCCTGAAATGGTGTCTGTGTCTTATTCGATAAGTTACTCGAGAACTTGACTGATGACCTATGACCGAATGGCTAACGTGCAGAATAGAATGTGTAAATCTTTTCTTTCCCATGAAATGTAATCTAACAATTTATTATTATTTCATGTAATTGTGCGTTTTCTTGTTATTTTTCTTTAACAATTATTTTATAATAATAAGCAGTGTTGCTCTTTGATCGTAAGATATCTCCGGAAACCTCAGAACAACTTCTTAAATATTTCAATGTCTTAAAAGTGTAAATACGTTTGATTATTTGTAATGATACCTTGGTTGCTTATTCGGATATATGTATTTGTCTTTCTATTCACATGTATGGCGTAGTTTGAGACATCTAGCCACTCAGTACAATGGGTTAGACAATATTTTCACGAGAGAGTGGGTGTTTTATAGCTCAAATCGTTTCTTTTAAAAATCAAATTCGTGACGACTTTATATGAGTCAATGGCAATATCGATAAGGACTCCGGCCTCCGATCAGTAGCTACGCTACAGGGTTTAATTCCTGTGCACGATCAGTCACTGAAGTCATTTCAAGACAAGAAGATGACGTTAACATCGACTTTAGATATCGGTATCTTTAGTCACAGGTATCATCTGTCGGATTATGGTAAATAACAATGTGAGATATGCTAGATTAAACGAGTTGAATCGCTTTTTATCTGCAGACAAAGGTAGCTGGAGATCAGACTGGCAAATCACCTCAGAGCGGTGACTGGATGGAAAAGAAGCACCAGGATGATCCGCTGCATCCCATCAGAAGCTTTAACCTGACGGGACTTGACCCGGACACGAGCTATGAGCTTCAGATCAGAGTCAAGAACGAGATAGGATGGTCCAACCAGAGCCAACTCTTCTCGTTCCAAACTGTCAAAGGTTGACGCCATCTTTTATTTTATTTTATCGTTTAGTATCGTTTATTTGTTCATCACAGCACAGATTACGCAAACAGTAGGAACGTGCATGTAGTTAGATAAACACATAACAATGCAAAAGAAGCTACAATAAAAGAGCCATAGCTCTGTTCGGTAGTACTATTAGTAGCTATAGCAGAGTCTAATGGAGTCCGAAATACTAAAAATTTCTATTACATTATCTTAAACATTATCTTAAACATTATCTTAAACATTATCTTATAATGATAAAGATCATTATCTTATTTTTACTTTTTCTTTTACTTTATCTTATTTCTTTTCATTATCATTGGTTTAATCTTTAAACCAAAGTAATCAATCAATTAATTATTGAACCGGACGAACAATGTCAGAGAAGTAGAAATTCTAATAAACGTAAAGCCATGGAGCTAAGTGGCATCTGTTATCGCATCGCAAGTGTATTGCTAGATATGGTGCGACAGAGTTACGAACTGCTAGTCACTTGTTTAACAGGCGAGCTTGCTAACTAAGCAGCTACTCTAGCGCATCAGCTGTTGCAGTAATAGAAGCTGTCAGCTAAATTATTTCCGTATCATAAGTGGTACTGTCAGTCTCAGAGATGATCGGTTGGGATTTGAACTGATTCACTGATTGATTGATTGATTGATAATTTGGTCGATTGAAAGACTTACTAACTGATCAATTGACTGGCTGATTGACTGACTGACTGACAGATTATCTGACTGACTGACCGACTAACTGATTGATTGATTAAGCGATTGGTAAAGTGATCGATTTACAGGTTGACTGACTCACTGACTTACTGATTGACCAGCTGACTGACTGATTGACTGGCTGACTTACTGAATGGCCAGCTGACTGATTATCTGATTTACTGACTGACTAACTGATTGATTGATTAATGAATTGATTGATTGATTTTTACTTATAGCGACCACAGCGGAGATTCAGAGGCAGCAGGCTGCTGCAGGCCTTGCTATAGGAGTTGGATTGATCGTGGTGTTGCTCATACTGGTTATTGTCATTGACCTGGCCTGTTACTTCAGTCGTCGCTCTGGTGTCACTGCTTTTATCTGTCTCAGGCTCTGTGGGGGTGGTCAGGAGAGAGACAAAGAGAAGAACTTAGAGAAAGGAGACGGGTAATTTATATCTATCAATTTCTGTCAATCAAATCAATCAATCGTCGGCACTGGCTGGAGAGACATCGCTTTCGAGTGAGGAAACTGACGTTAACCTTAGCTTTACCAGTTATGCCAACTGTCTATTAACTAGTCAATCAATTAATCAGTCAACTATCCATTTATCATCATCTTCTCTTGAATAAAAGTGGAACTAGGATCGGGATTAGAAATTTTGTAGCACTTTCTGGAGCCAAAGCGCTCACCAACCGAATGCCTTTTTTGACGTTGGTTTGGATACTGGTACTTTGTAGCCTTTTACGAAATGTGCAGTTCGCGTTTAGTTTATTCTTCTGTAACCCGGACATAATAGGGATATCATACATTTGTGCACACAGGAGTAAGGAAGTGTTGAAGGAGCCCCTAGAGGAAGCTAACCATGATCATCAGGCTGGAGCAGATGGAAAGAAGTCGAGTGATGGGCAGAAGAACAACGTCACAGTTCCCGCCGACAACACTGAAGACACGTGAGCTTTTCCACCTTACACTAAAACATGAGCCGCCTTTAGATATAGTTCTCTCTCCCTCTCTCTCTTTCTCTCTCTTTCTCTCTCTGTCTATCTATCTCTTCACTTCAGAGATAAACAGGTTAATCCCTTCACAAAAAGTCTATGCCTAATCCTTGCTTTGAAACATACGAATTGTGATGTCTTTTTCGTTGACTTTATCCGTTTTTCTTAGTCGGCTTCTACGCAGGTGCAGTTAACGTTTAGTTCAATCTTCAGTGTCCCGTACACTGAAGATCACATCACTGGAAAATATATATGCACTATTGAACATTGTAATGGTTGACATAAATTGTGAAACTGGGTACCTCAATGAAAGGAGCTGCCTGGCATAGACTACATGTGGCTCACTTGTCGTTCTCGAGTACCGGGCATTGGGTGGATCATGTTTGACATCCTAGATGAACAACGTTAAACAAAAGTAGTAACAACAACAAAGCGTATTTACTACTGTTCAGGGTAGTCTTCGCCATATGACGCAATTTTACGTCACTAAATTCTCCGGGAAGGTAGCCTACCTGAAAATCAAACTTTGGGGGTACCGTACTAAAGGGCGTGCGGTACCCCCCCCCCCAAGCTGTGCTTTGCGTGATAGGCCATAGGGGTTGGAGAAGACGCTCCTGAAACTATCGTCTATGACCACATTGAGCATTATGGCTAATCAGAACAGCAGCGACAATAACCAAATCGATGGGCAAAGTTTATAAATTAAAAATTAAAAATTCCTGTTTATTTTGCAGGAAGTTGTTGTTATCCAACGAGAAGACAGGTGAGGTGCAGGTCGTGGTTGACGACGAGAAGAAACAAATGGCGGCCGATGAGATCAAGGTCAGTAAATAGTTATCTTACGGATTGCAGGTCCATGGCTTAAATTTTAATTTTAAATTTGTGGCTTATTTCCATAAGCTGTTCCTCTAATTTTCTGAAGTAAAAAATCTGGTAAAGCTAATGTTAACGTCAATTTCCTCACTCGAAAGCGACGTCAGTGACGGGCGAGCTCAGGATTTGAACCCAGCACATACTGATAAGCGGTCGAGTATTTTACCGACTTCACCCCTGGCTCCAGCCAAGAAGTGTTGCACCTTAAGAGCTAATTTTTATTAACACCTTTTTTATCTAGCTACAGAATACTTTATAATCGATATATATATATATATATATATATATATATATATATATATATATATATATATATATATATATATATATTGATAACCGTTCGAATTTGATAATCGATCAATTCCATTTCTTTCTGTGACAATTCTCTTTCACTCTCTCTTAGTGCACTGCCTACTGGCAGGTCATGGTACTTTATAGCCTAACTACGTAGAAATTGTGAAGCTTGGTTTGCTTTTTAAGAAGCCACAGTTCTGGGTGCAAATATTGTTTCAAATCAGTTATTATTTCTAATTGCACAAATATTAAGCGGATACGTTTGAATTATCTTTAAAATATTGTTTGGCAAATATTCAGGTATTAAATCCAAGTTATCTCTCAATATGCTCGAGTATTATAATTTGAATTTAGAGATAAAACATTTAAATTTAAATTCAAATCATTTAAACAATTTAGATCTCAATCAATTAATTCAATATTGAAGATTTGTCAATAATATGTTGACACTCAATAAGCTTTCTTATCATGTTTCTTTATAATGTTTCTATGGCATCCTTTTGTAGTATTTTACTATTGGAAAACCATTTATGTCAATCAATTAAAAAATTATTATCATCAGCATCGTCCCTTGAATCCCAGCTTAAGTAGGGTCGTGATTAGAAAATTTTGTAGAAAATTTCGAAAGGCCACAATCAGTGTAGCAGCTAAACCAGAAGTATTTAAGATCTTCAAGTCTTATTTTCATCATCATCATCATCATCATCATCACCACCACCACCACCATCATCATCATCTTCCCTTGAGTCCTAGTATAGCTAAGTTCCGGATATTCATCACAATTTAATAGTTAATTTTTGTTATAATATTTTCCTTTGCAAAAAATGTCGCAAGAGTTCCTAAATTTTCTTACTTTCTGTATCGACAGCCTCCTGTAGCCGAACCTGAAACAGTCGAAACAAAGAAAGAATCGAATGATACCAGCGAACAAACCTAATATTCATGCTACTCTTAGAGGGACATTCTAAAAGCAGTCTGCTTACTAAATGTTATTGTTGTGCTGTGTGTTAAATGATATTGGAGAGTTTCTTCGTTGCTACGTTATGTAAATATCTATGGAGATTATACTATTGTGAATTTATCATCGTTCAACGCTCGCAGTAAGTGTTTAACACTGTTTAAGTAAGTGCTATTGTAGGATTAACCGGCTTTGTAGTTAAAAGAAGAGTTTTATTTTTGGTGGGAATTCCACCCCCTTGGCAGATGTGTGACCCCCTGTTAAAGTGTTTACTCCCCCGTTTTAACCTGCCCCTATTAAAAAGCCTTGATAACGCCCAGACAAGCTTTCAACCCCCCTAATGACCCCCTTGAGGCATTTGACAAATACAACCCTGGTTATAAGGGTCGTGAAATTGTGACAGTTATGCGTAAGATGAGGGAGATACTTAGATACGCGTATAAGATAGAAAAATATTATTTAGAGAAAGTTAAACTACTCGCTAGTGATGCTATACGATTCAGGGGATCTGAGAAATTATAAAAAAGCGAATTGAATGAATTAGAGAAGAAAGATTTCTTTTAGAAGACGAGTCTGTTTATTATCTGTTGGAATGCTACAATGATGCAGCCTATTTGACGCAAAACAATATCAGGATTTAGATATACTTGTATCACTTTGTAAATAATGTTAGAATTGTGTACTCGTCTGTGTACTTGTCTGGTATCCAACTGGTCATAGGTTCGCTTCTTGTGGTATCTATACGATACGGAAGCATAATAATAATTATAAATAATAATAATAAAGGTTTAACGTCCGTTTCCATACGCGCAGCCTCACGGCTTTACTTACTTTCATATAATTTATTATAGATGTAATTTTTGTTTAAACTATTAATATCGTCATGTTTCTTGTTTTTGTAAGCATAATTTAATCGACCAGCCTATTGTTGTTCAACGGTGTATACTGTATAATTTATCCCATATACTGCATGTATTTTTTGTAAGAAGCTGTTTATTTTGCACTAATTTATTAGATTTATTGACACCTTGCAAAATTTTTGAACACTTCACTTAAATTTATGATATTTATGTTTGCGCTAAGCTGTATTAAACACTATTATCGAACCTGATTGGCTGTCTGCAATTATGTATGAATGTTTTGGATTGGTTGAGAATTATACTTAAGTACTGGCATACTATTAGCCTTTTTAATACTATAGAGACGTTTCAGATCTAGTCTTTTGGACGTAACGGGCGCTAATTTTGCATTGGCTGATTTAAATGTTGATCATTAACTAAATAGTAAGTGTTAATTAAATATTGACCGTTAATATTGATCATTAAGTTGGATTGTTATTAATTTATTTGATACGGATTAATTATTAGATTGTTTGGTGAGGGCTCCTAGGCTCCACAAATTGCTTCAAAATTTTCTAATCCAGACCCTAATTAAAGTGGGAATCAAGGGAAGGTGATGATGAATATTTAGTTTTAAGACGTTTTGATTGATTGATCTATTAACGCGATGTTCATGAACTAATATGTATAAACCCATGAGTGATGGTCAGTAATCTGTTAACAGTTTCTTATATAACTTAGAGTCTTCAACAAATCAAGTACATTCAATAAAAGGCTCAAATTATTTCTTAGCACTACTGTTCGTCCATTATTATCTTGCCAAAGTGTTATTTTACTACGTTTTTACTGAGCAATATAATTACGATTGGTTAGAGTGTACTGTCCATGACAAATCTAACTCTATAATAATTCCATATATCATTTGCCGATACTATTTGTCTACATTATTCTGAAATATATGTGTAATATATATTCTACTTATGTAACAGTTATTTCTGTACCCGCTTTCGATGTCTTATTGCTAACGTTTTAAAATGTATTTCAAGAAAAGCAACAAATAAAAATATCCCTATGAAATTGTTCGGAAATTGCGAGAAATTGTTCAACTTATTTGATCAGGATTCATCTAGTGATGCTTGGGCTTCAAATAGTGGGTAAATCCTAATAATGCAAAACTATAACTGCTATTCAACATTTGTAGCTTCAGCTTTTCACGTTAACATATCTAATTCTGCATTAATTTCGATGATACCAATTTCTAAAATGATTAACAGCAATTAATGAACTGTAAAACGCTGTCCAGAACGATGTACTAAACTCCGCAATGTGTAGATGTGAAATTTAGTTCTTGAAATATTTTAGAAATAGTCGTTACTTCTGTCAACAAAGTTATAAGTCTACAAATAATTAACCGCACGCCACAATTAATATAAAGTGTAATGCTATATATCATATCGCTTTTTCACATTTTGTATTTTACATCAACCTATGGGCTTCTTTTAGCAATTGTTAGATTATTTCTATCGGCAGCTGATGCTTTTATATTTTATTCGAAATTTTTCGTACATATTTTCGTTCTAGCCTTATATTTGTGTATGTATAATTATATATTCTATACGGCTGTATCAAGTAACGGTTTAGTATTAGTATATATTCTCTAGAAATGTACGTTTATGTTTATTATATGTTATGTTTGTTGTATGTCTATTATCATTCGATTGAGTATAAATGCTTGGATCATATTCAATCTGAATACTGATGACACTTTAATATTATGCTTACTAGTAGTGCACGCTGACCCTAGTTAAACTGAGATTCAAAGGTGGACGATGATGATGATAGTAATGTACGCATGTTCATAGTAGTTGTTTCCATTTCGTCTTCAAAAGTTTTAGTTGAGTAATTCTCATACAATTGTACAATTAAACATAATATACTGAAAACTTAATCTTACCGGTTAAACCATCCCCATACCTGATTTTTTAAATCTTCCTACCTACCTATAAAAATCTATAACAATTAGTTTATTAATATAACTATAACTATAACAAGAATAACAAAAAACGAACTAAAAAGTTAACGGAACTCCAAGCAGTCAGTATTTTATATATAACTTAAGTAAAATTAATGGAAAATAATAACACATTAATTAAATGCCGGCAAAGCCAATGTCAACTTCAGCTTCCCCACTCGAAAGCGATGTCAGTGACGGGCGACCCCAAGATTCGAACCTCGCACACACCGATCCGCAGTCGAATATGTTGTTGATGATGGTAGATTTAAGTTCGATTCTTCACCACCCGGGTCCTGCCCTCAGATTCCCCTCCCATCTCGCTCTTCTCCAACTCCGACAGAAAATTGCTCTCCACCAATCAGCTGACTGATGCACTCCTGCCTCATTCCAGCAATTGTACTATTTAATTTAGGCACCAGTCTGTCTAATTCGAAAAGTAGTTTGTTTACTGTTCACATTGAAAATTCTGTGCTGCAAGTAAATACTTCCACCAAGTTATCTCTAGAATGACCCCGTTTCAAGCAAATATATTTTCCTTGCGGGTATTTTATATTCTTTGTAGATAGAGGTTAGTAATATTGTACCATTAAATGTTTAGAGCTGTTATATTGACAAAATATTCATTGTATTTCTTCTGTATGAAACCGTAGCATCAATGAAAGGGTTAATGATATACAAGATTTTGCAAGGTAATAGATGAATATTTAAATATTTTCATCTGTAAATAAATAAATAGATAAATATGTTAAATATGCGTTAGAGTTGTAAGATTGTGGAGGTGTGACTATTGTAGACATTTGTTGTAATTACTGATTAGTGAAACTATGACGTACTATGCGCACTCTGCCGAAATATTTAATTATATTTCAGATCTGTTTAATTCATTATCGTAGTTCCTCTCGGAGCAGTGTCCTCTTATTCTTCAGTCGAGTGTTCTATCGACTAGACTATCCAACTGGTAAAAAAGTGTGTGAGCTTGGAGTCGACACTGGAACTGTAGCTTTAGAGGTAACGTGGTAACGTTGTTACCTTTGTTCCGCATAATCTCGTAGTCTGAATAAGTCGCAAGATGCGTTACCGTAATGTTTCTAAATGTTTAAATATAGTCTTAGAAATTCTCTGTTGCAAAATTTGCTATTATTTTTCTAAAATATTTTTGCTTCTGTTGTAGTTGCCTTTGTTGTAACAAATATTTTCCGTCTCACTCCATTAATAACCAATAATGATTTATTCTATATTTTGATCAAATTACTTTTTGTATTTATCAATTTTGAAACTCGCCCAAAAGGAGCAGAGGTTCAGGTTAATATGAGGTGTGGCCTACTTGAGGTATGGCCTACTTGAGGTGTGGCCTACTTGAGGTGTGGCCTACTTGAGGTGTGGCCTACTTGAGGTGTGGCCTACTTGAGGTGTGGCCTACTTGAGGTGTGGCCTACTTGAGGTGTGACCTACTTGAGGTGTGGCCTACTTGAGGTGTGACTTACTTGAGGTGTGACCTACTTGAGGTGTGACCTACTTGAGGTGTGGCCTAAGCCTTAGCTTTAATACCGAGGGAGAGAGAGAGAGAGTGAAAGAGAGAACTAGCGAACCATAGCCTTAAACTGATAGTTATTTAACTCCTGCATGACATCAATTCTTCTCAAGGTCTTTTCTGTCAGTACACCCCCTACTACCCCCCCCCCCTCTATAAAGGAGCGAAAGTATCGAGCAGCATTCCATAGTCCATAGTCCTAGGTACCCATGAGTCTAGTAAAAATGGAAACCTAAGGCCTAGGGGCCCAGGATTGGAGAGACCATAAATTCAGAGAATAATGGAACCAGGAAATTAGGGATCCAAGTTCCAGGGGGTCCGTATTTTCATCGGCAGGTATATGGATACAATCTGTTAGTTTATTTATTGTATTAGAACCATTATATGCTGTTACTAGTTGTGGCATTATTACGTAACTTTTTCTGCTTAATATTTTTCTATATGAATATACTGTTATCATCACCTTAGTGTCTATATACGCTTTATTATAATTATGCGATGTCGTGCTTTCTGTGTAATGTTGGCTAGTGAAATAAATAAATAACTTTATACTGTACAGAGATCTGACGTTAAAGCTATGTTATGCAGTTTAAATTGCTAAAGTATTGTCAGTTATTATTTCAGTTATATTTACCGTTTCTAATCGTTTCGAGCTCTTTTTCATTTGTCTTGCGTGATTTGCATTATTCTTAACATTTTCACAAATTTTAACTGATAGAAATAAATAAGTAAAATAATATAAAACTAAAATATACATAAAATTATTGTAAGTGATTGCAAACTATAAAATATACTCAGGTGAGTGTATCATTTCATATACAGGTGTGTATATCAGTTCATATAGACAGATGTGTATATGAGTTCGTATACGTGTTTATCAGTTCATATACACAGGTGTGTACATCAGTTCATATACAGGTGTGTATATCAGTTCATACACAGGTTTGTGTATATCAATTCAGTTCATATACAGGTGTGTATATCAGTTCATACACAGGTTTGTGTATATCAATTCATATACACAGGTGTGTATATCAGTTCATATACAGGTGTGTACATCAGTTCATATACACAGGTGTGTACATCAGTTTATATACAGGTGTGTGTATCAATTAATACACACAGGTGTGTCTATCGGCTTTTGGATAAATTTTTGCTTGTCTGCCACTTTTGTTTTTTGCACGACTAGACTGTCTATTAATATTTCACGTTAAGTGTAGTGATCGGTGTCTGTTTGAAAATATGATGTCGTGGTTTTGGCTTTAGATATTTTAAATAATTTCTAGACATTTCGCATTTAATGGTTACCGCTTTTGGATAACATTGACAGACATCTCGTCATATTCTGTTAAGGAATATTTATTTTCTTATAACTGAAACATTGTTGTGAGCACTCTGCAGGTGTCTTTGTGCGCATTAGTACCTATTAGCTAATAACTATAAGCCTACTTCTGATTAGCTTCCACTGCCGGTTAAATAATGGAGAAAAGTTAAATAAGAGTAACAAATTCAGACATGAAATCTGCAAAATAACATTCATCTTCTGCGAGAATGAACTAGCAGACTAGCTAGACAGTATGACCCAATGGACTTCGCGTCTGTGGATTACGAAGTGATGTAGATGTAAGGTCTTTAGGACTAGATTTAAGATCTTTAGGACTAGATTTAAGATCTTTAGGACTAGATTTAAGATCTTTAGGACTAGATTTAAGATTTTTAGGACTAGATTTAAGATCTTTAGGACTAGATTTAAGATCTTTAGGACTAGATTTAAGATCTTTAGGACTAGATTTAAGATCTTTAAGACTACATTTAAGATCTTTAGGACCGATGAGAAAATGAAAACAGAAAGGATTGTTGCATTTATACTGCTGTCCTTGTTTGGTGTCGCATTCAGCTGATCGTTCTCGTTTGAGATTTAAAAAAAAAGTTTGGTACAGTTGAAACTATATAGTATTTTCCTGAAGAATTTCTGCATACGTCTGCACGGTGTGTGAAGTTTGTTTAATTGGTAGCTTATTTTACTTTACAAGAGACGTTAACCGATATACAAGAGCAATCTTAGAACTATTGAATTTAAATGTATATTTTAACGAAAAACATGTTTTATATAGACATTTTAATGAGTAGTTTTAAGATAATTGACATATTAAGAA
Source organism: Enchytraeus crypticus (assembly GCA_905160935.1). Lineage (NCBI taxonomy): Eukaryota > Metazoa > Annelida > Clitellata > Enchytraeida > Enchytraeidae > Enchytraeus > Enchytraeus crypticus. The sequence continues at coordinate 1,308,577 of CAJHZI010000811.1, read as the reverse complement.
ATATTTGAAGCGTATTACGGAGTTTATATGAATAAACAGCAAGACTCAATTATTGCAATTTATTTCATGAATTTAATAAATTCAGGTAGGTTTAGAGACTTCCAAGCATTAAGAAAAACCTAGCCGAATTTTAAACATTATTGAAACGATAATTTCATTTTCGAGTTGCTTGCGTTAAGATAGAAAATCCTAAAGTCGAAAAAGGTAAATAATTTACGATTCTTTGAAAATAGATCAATATTGTATACTAAAAATACACCATAGTAAAAAGCATGTAAAACAAATGTTAACGTCAGTTTCCTCACTCGAAAGCGATGTCAGTGACGTCGAGCCCAGGATTTGAACCCCACACTAACTGTTCCTCGTTCGAATATCTTACCGGCATCGCCACTGGCTCCAGGCAAAGTCTAGTATATGGAGAAACATTTCTAAGGTTAAAAAAGTATTAGCGATGATAATTTTTTGTTAGAAATGTTTAATTTTAGAAGTAGAATTGTTTGAATTTGAGGACGATTGTCTCCTCTGTTAGAATTACTGGCTCACTCTCTTGTAAGTTGTTTAGTTACTCGTACTTTTGTGTTCTCATGAACATTTGTGTATGTCTATATAGCTGCAGCAGAGAGAACTCTACGTGCAATACTCGCTGTAAGGATTTAACGTTGTTTTCTCTATTCAGGGATGATGTCAGGGACACCGCAGCGACGCAATTCAGTTCTGATCAATTCATTCAAACTTTGCAGAAACTGTGTTGAAGTAGTATTCAACAACGCTTTATAATATCGTGTGTCAATTATGTGTGCGTTCGTGTAAGTGTGTGTGCGCGTGAATATTGTTGTTGCGGCTATCTATTTGTAAAAGCTTGTTAATGTTATTGTCTAACGTTAAATCGATGTTATTTGCTCTTAATTAAAGAACTCCGCTTTCTGGAGTATATGCTAAACCACTATGCTCGTCTTCTAATTAATTATAAAATTCTTGATCTTTAATTAATTATTTATTATTTTATTATTTCCCCGACACTGGCATCGCTTTCGAGTGAGAAAACTGACGTTAACATTAGTTTTATGGACTATGGCTCATTCGTATTATTGTTATTTATAATTTAACATGAGTAATTAATTATCGTATATTTACTGTTCTTTCTAAGCTTCAAGATTAACGTACTATATTATACATTCTGCTATCACCGGCGACTAATGCTTTACCATTATGATGTATCGTAATACATCGTAATTCTTCGTAATACATCGTAATTCTTCGTAATACATCGTAATTAATCGCAATGCATAGCAATACGTGGTAATACGTCGCAATAAATCGTAATAAGTCGTAATACATCGTAATTCATCGCAATACATTGTAATACATCGTAATACGTCGTAATATATCTCAATACATCAAATACATCGCAACACATCGTAATACATCCTAATACATCCTAATACTTAGTAAAACTTCAAAATACAACGTAATATATCGTAATATATAGTATAAAACTCCATCAGTACTCTGATTTATAAAATTCATAGCTCCTTGACGGATTCAGACTAATCAATCAAAAAGTAATTTTATTTCACTACAATGCATGTTTACTTTACTTGTTATATCTAAGAATTACGGGATATCGTCGTATACGTGATCTGAGATCAATAATCGCTCCTTAGAGTCAATAAACTTCTTCAGATCGGCAGATAAAGACGACTATCAACAAATGTCATCGCTAAGTAACGAAGATTTTAACTTGTAGTTCATTTGTTATACAAGTGTTTTTATTAGGTTATCAGTGCAAACCGTATATACTAGTATTTGCTTTTATCTTTAATAACCACATGATTGATCTATCTTTGACACAGCTATTCTACATGTAAATAATAATTCTAAGCGAACCCTAAATTATCTCTCTTTCATATCAGGCTGTGTACCGGTTAAATTACCGAACGGGTAGCAAGCTTGCCTGAGAAGCAGGAGGTTATCGGTTCTAATCTGGATAGTCTCCCTAGTGATTGAGTCCCATGTTATAGGAAAATAGACTTTACATTTTGCTGTATAGCCTCGAAGCCATTTAATTGCACTAAAGTAGAATAGCTGGACGTAAAACTCCTAATTGACAGATTAATATTTTAGAAAACGTGAGCAAGATTTAAAAATGTCTAATAAGTTGCTTTATAATCTTAGCTATTTGTCGAGGGCAGTGAATCAATCAGTCAATACGAATTTAACACCCGGTTCCTCGCCATAAGACAATGTCAGGGACGTCTCTTGCAGACTCTACGCAAACAGGCGCCAAAAGTAACAACACACGATGACGACTAAGTATGCAAAGACCACAAGAGAAAAACCCTGACACACAGCCTTGTATCCTATTGAAATGGTTGCCTAATCCTTTTCTTAACCTTAGCATTACCGAAATATTTCTATTCTACCGAGTACCACTGGGGTACAAAAGTACCCCAATATATAATGCAGTATTAGTTAACCGATTTTTGTATTTTCTATCTATAGCATTGAACTAATCATATATAGCTCATCAAATACATTAAATCTATACGTTTAGGCGCTCAATTGATTAGTCTTGTTACCAGTTCTCTATCAAAAAATTTGTTTTAAAATTACATAAAATACTATTATTATCTAAAACCATAGTGTACAGTAAAAGATTTTGATTTAGAATCTTCTTGTATCCCAGCGAGCTGCTTCCAAAGTTCATGAAAAAACAGTGTCTCTTGTGGCGACGATTTGTGTTCCAGTCGGGATTGAGAAGAACCAATACTATGTAGGCATCAAGAGCACTTATACCCAGCATACTGCTGAAGACGGCCACTGGCCATCTCCTTTTCATACGCTTTGTACTGTATGTTCGGGGCATTTTGACTGCAGTGTCCACACCTCCCTTAGTCGCATTGTACTGATTGTATCATTTAAAGCTTCTTCTTTGAGTTGGTTGCATCAATCGCACTGGAGAGTGAAGACTGTTCATTAGAGTGACAACCTTGCCCTTCTTTGGACAATACGATGCGACGGTAGCGTCCATGTTACAAGCAAAGATCGTCGACGTAACTTGTCTGCCTTTCACTTTCACCAGTTCAGGAGGCAGCTCAGCTTTATTTTTTCGAATCATGCCAAATAATGTCATTTTATCCTTTTTCATTGCCTTCATCAAGCTGAGACGTGTAAAAAAGTTATCTCAAGTTATGTTCCTGCTAGACCCAGCCAAATTTCTGCAGAGTTCCTGTGCCACACGCTGACCCTGGTTAGTCTCTCTGGGTGCACCAAGCTGTTGTCCAGTATGCACTTGAACACGATTTATGTATGATGTTGACTGTGGCACTGAACCCAGAACTTTATTCCATACTTTCCTGATGTTGCGGGAAATGTACTGAATAGAAGGGCATCGTCCACGAAATGGCAACAGCTGTTCGTCAACTGTCACATTCTGAAATGGAAAAAACGAGTCTTCTAATGTTGCCTCTCACATGTCAAACACAGTTCCAATTTGTGCAAGCTTGTCGGTTGATCGTCTCTGTCTGCGGCTGGACGAATCATCAAAGCGCAACACTCTAGATATTTGTTGAAACCGATTTTTGGATATACAGCTCGAAATGATTGGCCGACCACGTTCCTGGTTTCAGAGCTCAGACACTAGCTCTTTCTTTGATCGGTAGACGCCAATCAGAATCAGACACCAAGGTAGCAAAACATTTCGTCTCTGTCTATGTTCTTCCAGTTGTCGGCAAAGACATTATTTCCCTCGTTGTTTGTCCATTTCTCAATTTTATCCAGAATGGGACCTCGCATGAACAACTGAAATGCTGTCATCGGGCTATCGACATTCCTCGTTGCAAATCTTGTAGGACCTGGTTTGATATGCATCACATTCTGGGACGACCAGTGGCTTGTAGAACTGAGTGGAGTCATCCATAAAGTATCACCATTTTTGGATGTCAGCGTAGTCAATTGACCAGTGCAATTTACTCCAGTTACACCACCAGCCTCTCCTATCTCACCTGCTCCTTCTATCTCACCTGCCCCCTCCACCCTTACCTAACCTGGCATCTATCCCACCATTCCCTTTTTCCGTTACACAACCACCCAGTCCATTCGCGTCTCCATCTTTGCAACCAGCTAGCTCATATTCACGTTGAAGGAAAACACAGCTTATATTTTCTTCATCGTTCTCGCTAGAACTATCATTCTCATCACGATCTGGTGAAAACTGTTTCTCTTTTTCAAAGATGTGATCATCTACATCAGATGCCGAAGAATCATCAATCAATTCAGTTTCGCTTTTGCAATCATCACTTGGACTGCTGTATAAGCTAATAACAATACTGAACGCTGCTGGGGTATAATAGTACCCCAGCAGTATTCAGTGCTAGAACTGGTCGCTGCAGCTCTCCCGTGATAGACACACCTTAAAAATTAATTTTCTACGAAGATATGCCAGACCTAGGAAAAGTCATAAAAAACGAAGATTCTATCTTCAAAACTACCCAAAGGCCAAGGTTTCGAAGTCCGCTTGGGGTACAAAAGTACCCCGTCGGTAATGCTAAGGTTAATTGGAAACTTTACCGAATCTCTTTTCAGTACATTCCCGAAAAAATACAAAAGTACACCTTATAGTCAAAAGATCATCCGTGACTATATACATGTATAACATTTTTAGTATCACATGTTTAATCGAAGTTCGTTCATAGCCAATTATCCATATTACCGGTTCGCGGTGAGTACCCGAGATATCAGCTCAAACCAGTATTAATACCACGATCTCCGGAGCAGCCATTTAAAAGTAATAAAGTTAACTGACGCTCTACATACCGAGCTATTTTCGACATATCTACTGTATACCTAGACGTTAAATTGCTTAATTTCACTTGCTTCAAGATGGTGAGTAGTGTTGACGATACGATGTATAGAAGATTACAAGTGTAAGACTAGGTAGACTATTTAGTTAAATGGGAGATTGATGAAACATTTTCTACTATATCAGATTCCATAAACTTGTGAATATATTATCATCCAATTATGCCCTTGCTAATTAGCAAAATAATACTAAAGTAGAAAGTTATGGACGTTGCTAGGGGCTAAGTGTCGTGGTCTAAAAAGGCTTCAAGTCCATGGTCAATGCTCCTTGCCGGTAAACATTCTACTTGAGTAAATTTTGCACATCAAAAAATTAATGCTGGTAAACATTCTACCTGCATAAATTTTCTATTATAAAAAATTAATACATAAACTAAAATGTTAACAATTCTTTTATACTCAAATTAATTTATACAATAATTTCTGGTCTAATTTATACTCATAGAACGATAGCAGACAGCAATGATAGCCTAGTTATTTAATTAAGACAAATCCCTATTTGCATGTATCTCTCTCTCTCTCACTCACTCACTCACTCTCTCTCTCTCTCTCTCTCTCTCTCTCTCTCTCTTAGTGCACTGCCGACTGGCAGATCCATGGTATATAACGCTTCCACTATCCTCTATCTTCCGTTTCCCTCTTCACGTCAACATAAGAGTGAATCTTTAAATAATCTATAGGCCTAACATTTCTTTTGACACACCATGTATATGGAAGTTGTTACATGTATATGGAACCATAAATAGCTTACCCATAGTGTTGGAGTAGTAAACTATCAAAATGATAGAATTGTATACAGGTACCGTGGAATCAATGAACTCCATAAAGCTGCAGGGATGAATGGAGAAACCTGAGGAGAAAGTTTATAAATATGCTCAGTTCTGTAACTAGCAGTGTGTCCTTTGATTAAAATAGAGCCATTCTAATGAAGATAATTCTAATTCTAATGAATATTCGACATTATAATTCTAATTGTTATAGAATAATGTTATACAGGGTGGTCCAGAATAAATGATACTACTTTGAAGGCTATTAACTTCGACAATATCTATCTAAACGTCTTACTTCATACATTAAATTAAAGATAATTCTCCTTTCTATTGATTTGCTAAATATATAAGAGATATTATAACATATGTTTGAGAAATTATCATTACTCGCTGATAAGTAATTTTCATGTTTTTCATGTCAAATGAATGCCTGTATGAAAGTAAACCTGCCAGAGTTTATTGAACCGTAGCACTGGCCACCTAACAGCCCTCACCCGATTTACTATTCGATTGTCTTCAGCAATTAGTCTATCGTGAACCGATACACGACGCTGAACATTTGAAACAAGTCAATGTTCTCCGCTAGACCCAGAGATCAGTCAGGCACTCGTGGACTCGGCAATTGATCAGTGGTCCCAGCGAGTGAATGCAGTTTTTCGGGCACACGGCGGACATATTGAACATTAGTTCAATTAATTCTCAATTCATTTAGGACATGGATAGAAACTGCAATGCGCTTTCTGAAATAGTTTGAGGCATAATGCACATAATGTTAAATTCTTTATTTTCATATCTTCAGTTTTCACGCAATTTTATCGAAAATTGCATATCCGCGACTAATCATAATTTCTCATATGTGTGTACTAATATCTCTTAGATATTTGGTATTTTAATAGAAAAGAGAATTGTCTTTAATCTAATGAATAAGTAAGACATTTAGATAAAAATTGTCAAAGTTATTGGCCTTCAAAGTAGTTTCATTTATTATGGACCACCCTGTAATGCGATATTCTAATGAAGAAAACTTTAAATTACTATCATTACTGTAAAATATTTATTTACAGTTGTTTATGAATTAATTCAAGTCATGAAATAAAATATTTTCTCTCGCAGTCTTAATATGCATGAGTGTATAATATTTTGTGTACAATTTATAATTTACCCGCGTCAGAAAGGGCACTCGGTTGGTGAGCCCCTAGGCTCCAGAAATTGCTACAAAATTTTATAAACTAATAGAATAGTTTAGATCCCTAGTTAAACTGAAATTCAAGGGAAGATGATGATGACGTTTAAGAATTTAGTAAATTGCTTATACGTCACGAAAAATGTTCGTAACCTTGAGCATACTGTATAAACAGAAGAATGCGGTTACCTACATTTATAACAGAGATTAAGTATTGCAAGATATTTACTTTCTTGTAATTGGATTCGGCACTTGAGGACAAAAGGCACTTGAAGAAAGACTCGATCATTATGTTTAATTGTTACTGAGGTTGCGTTTGACCTATTATAAGACGTTCGTTACGTGGTTAGATAATCTTATTCAACTTTTAAAGATCATGATAAAAAATTAGAAATTGAAATGAATCTTCACCGAGAAGACGGTAGCGAAGACTTAAGGCTAAAGCAGCAGTTTAACGTCCGTTTTGTGCACGATAGCAAGAAGTTGAAGAAAAAGAACTCTAAATTTATGCTTTGCACCTGCTGATCCGAAGTCGTCCAACATACCACTGGCTCAGCATCGTGGAATGTAGAGGAAAATCACCTGAGAGACAGAAAGAGAGAGAGAGAAAGAGAGAAAGAGAGAGAGAGAGGAGAGAAAAATGGAAAAGATAAGATGAGAGAATTAGAGATTTTTATTGAAGCGGACAAGGATGTAAAAGTCAATTTATATTACAGATGTAAATGAATTTCAGAAAATTGTCAGCTATAATATTATAAGCTGACTGTTACAGCACCTGACCAGAACCGATCTACGAGGCTGCCTTACACATTTGGTGCTTCTGTATTGCTGACGTTTTGACACTCAATTAAATACTCATGTCTTTTCATAGACAGTAACATTTATAAAAATCGAAAATTTAAGATACATTTTGTAATGTTAATATATTATCTTATTGTTTTTAGTCATCGTTATGATCTTCCCAAGCATCCTAGTTTAACTAGGGTCGGGATACCAATACAACGTCTCAAATCCTCTCTGTCCCACACCATTCATCCATTCATAATATGCTCATACGTTTAAATTATTTTAACATTTTCTGGAGCCCAGGCGCTCACCAACCGAATGCTCTTTCTGACGTCGGTTTGGATCTTAGTAATTTGATGTTTTTAATCATTTATACATATATATATATATATATATATATATATATATATATATATATATATATATATATATATATATATATAGTGTCAACTAATTGTTATAAAGCAAACTTTCCAAGTTGATGTTACGTATACCTATCCAGTAGAGTACGAATGAAATGGGTTATAAGATCAATTAATTTGATCAATTCTGGACGCCCGTTAGGGTGACGGGCTCAAAATCAAAACATGACCTTCCAGGGATGCTCTCATGTTCAATAGTGATCTCCGGTTTGATCTCATATCATCTGATTTTGTTCCAAACTCCTTATTCCTTTCTCTGTATCTGTCCGTCGCTATTCTGCATTGTAATATCTCTCTCGCTCTCTCTCTCTCTCTTAGTGCACTGCCTACAGGCAGGTCTATGGTATATAACGACTCCATTAATCTCTGTCATACGTTTTCCTCTTCATGTCCACATACGAGTGGAGAGAGAGAGAGAGAGAGAGAACTATGTTTATTTCGATACAATCAATGCAGTATATGCTGTGATATACACAAACAAGGCCGTCAAAGAGGTCACAAGTAACCTATTTGGTTGACCATCCCTCAATAATACAAATTGAAAAATAACTAGGCAAACGGAATAAACATGCAATACAAGTAAAAGAAATTCCAGTTGATAAAGTTTGAAATAATGACAACAGATATTTAAAAGGAGACTATTGCTCCTGTAGATATATCTGAGCTATTTGGATTTTTAAGTCAGCTATACTATTATACTTTGGGGGACTCTGCTTATGAGGAGGTGAGCCCCCTATGCCTTCCTCAGCCTCGACTAACATTTACTGGACAGGGGCGTCATTCCCAATAAATGTTAGTAAATGTTGCATTGTATTATATTTATGTAACAACTCTGTAAAGCTAAGTTTAACGTCTGTGTCCATATCACTAGAGATATTGTCAGAGACGTTCTGGCTGGAGTTCGAACCGATGACCTCCTGCTTTAAAGGCCTTCGTGCTATCCATTCGGCCATCCAACCTATGCAATTTTGGAAAATATTCAATACTAACATAAGGTAAAAGCTTGGTTTGTGACTATCGGGTGATATTATTTCGAGTATTTTACTCTGCTTGATACAAGTGTATCAAGCATACAAATGTGAAACTCAAAGCACTACATAGAGACTTGTTTATCGTTACACCTAGCAACAAAGTTGGTAAGTTATTGTTTATGATATCTCTAAGATTGTATTTATAGATGGTATTTAGTATAATCTTGCGGCTCAAGTAGGCCTAAATCTAGACGATATATAAAACTTGGATTTTCATGCATGAGCGTGTATATTTTATCCGATACACATAATAGTAGGTAGCGATTTATATTAATTTATGAATATGAATCTTTTTAAGATAGGTTCAGTTACTTAGTTGCCACGTTGCTCTGCCTCTAAGAAATCAGTTAGAAATTAAATCAATTATAAATCTAGGAAATAAGAAATAAATATGCATCTAAGAAATAGATTACTCGATTTATACCTTCTACTGGCTAAGAATGTTTGAATAAATACTATAATTAATCCAATATTATAATAAAAACAATTCAATATTATAAATATTAAATTTAAACTTGCTACGAATAAAGTAAGAATTCGTTAAATTCTGGGAAATTACCCATAGGCCTAATATGGATAATTATCTGAATAATTCTGCTCAGTTAGTCTTCAGATTTTGTCGATTTCAAGTTTTCTATTATCGGATTATCAAGTATTAATGTCTTAGTTGTCAAGAAGCAATACAAGTATAAAAGCGTATTTATTTCAGTAGATTTTTTATATTTTATTTCAGTTTTTGTTCTCGTATAGACATGTAATTTTATTTGCGTCATTATTGACTAAAGTTAATATGTCTAAGGAGTATATTAATCTTAGTCGGAATGTCTCCATGGTGTAGGGGTGAAGTACATGACGTTTTAAATGACAGATCCTGAGGTGAATTGAACTCTCGTGGGTCCGAATCCCATCCGCGCTGATCTGAGAGTAAAATCTCAGACATTCACTGGACTGTTTATACGAAAAATGGAGTAAATTTCCTAATGTTATGGATGCATAATGTTTTAAAATAGCATAACTGAGGTAGAATCTGTCAGATTATGCTAACGAAATATTAATACATTTTTATATTATCGTACATCAGCTTTGGTCAAAAAGGTTTTAATTCTTTTTGTTACCACTTAACTGATCCACTTGCTATTTCCTTGCTTATATTGCAGGTCTTTAATTTCTCATAGGCTTACTAGATATAAAAAAATCTTGAACAAACTTTCCAGACTTAACCACATACTTCGAATAATATTTATCAATTATTTACAAATAAATATATCATTAATACATCATTAATTATTCAGATACAGATATAAATAAACAACATGGCGTCGACATGGAGGTCTGCTGCCATATCTACAATTTTGTTGCTCTGGGCTTTAGCACAAGTGGCGCACTCTGCCAGCCAATGTTACCAGTGCAATTCAAATTACGACTCCAACTGTAAAGATCCATTCGACTCGAGCAATGGAGTCCAGTGCCCTACACACTCCGGGTGTCAGAAGATTGTCACGAGCAGTAAGTTATAATCCTCCTCTCTCTCTCTCTCTCTCTCTCTTAGTGCACTGTCTACTGGCAGGTCCATGGTATATAACGCCTCCACTCTTCTCTGGCTTCCGCTTTCCTCTTCATTTCCTCATCTAACATACCTCTTTCTCCTTCCATTCTGCCTTCAATTGACCTCTTTTAATAGACTTTCCCCTCTTAGAATGTGTTCTATCCAACTCTTCTTCCTATTTCGGAATACATTTATCAACTGTATATCTGTATCAACTCTCTCCAGAACTTCCTCATTTGCACGTTTCACATCCATACAATAGCGTGGTCCAAACCAAGGTTGTCACTATCTTTCTCTTTGTGTCCTTCTTTAGCCATTTTGTTATAAGTTCTCTCCTATTACCGAAGGCCTATTCTTTCTACACATTGTATAATTCCTGCGTAACCTTTCTGTACTATAGTAAAAATTCATTCCATATGGAAATTTGCAACATTATTGAAGATACACGTACTTGTATATTTAAAGTATCAAGCAATATTGTATTTGAAAATATTAAATATGCTATAACTGTTATTATTTAAAGGAATTGCAATTAAGCGATCAAAACTTAAATTGCTCTCTTCTCATAAGCGCTAAGTGATATGGGTAAAAGTAAGAGAACATTTCTGATAGTCTTAACAGCGTACATGGAACTTAAGGAAGGAAGATATTAGGAAACTGGAGGCACTGGAAATGTGGATTTGGAGAAGAATGGAGAGGATTAGCTTGACTCAAAAGGTTACAAATGATGAAGTTCTGGAGAGGATTGATACAGAAAGACAGTTGATAAATGTATTAAGAAATAGGAAGAAGAGATGGATAGGACACATTCTAAGGGGGGAAGGTCTATTAAAAGAGGTCATAGAAGGTAGAATGGAAGGAAAAAGAGGCAGGAGCAGGCCGAGATTAGGTATGTTGGATGATTTAAAGACCCACTCATATGTGGACATGAAGAGAAAAGAGGAAGACAGAGAAGAGTGGAGATACATATCAGATTACAATATCAGTACTATGAATTGTTTTAATGATTGCTGGAATATTTAAAGATTCCATTATTTATTAAAAAATCAATCAATTATTCACCTGCATTAATCACGTTAATAACTATGTAAGTTTGATAAAATACTAGACCATTAATTGATTTTTATTCGTGGATTTTACTACATGTCTGTTAATATAAGTTTTGTATAACCTTATATTAACTAATTGATTGATGTGTCGAATAATCGATCAATTTACTAATGGCTTGATTTATTTACGGATTAATCGATCAATCGATTTCTGATTTAATCAGACGGAACTACAATCCGGGCGTGTGTTGATGGGACACAGGGATGCACTACGGACAATGACGGATCCACGGTCTGTTACTGCAAGCCTCAGCTCTGTAACAACGCTCAATCTGTTAATCCGGGATCCTATGGTCTACGTAGCATCTTCATCGTCTCGCTGATAAATATCGTCGCTGTGGCGCTGCTACATAAAGTCTAACTAGCTAAAGGCTGCTATGACTTGATCTTGCTACTTTATGACGTGTCCAGCTGCTCTCAAATCCTTCAACTGCTTTTCTTTATTTTTTGCCTTACTGTCTGCGTTTCTCTATTATATTATTCTCTCTGTTTTCGTTGCTTCACTGTATCATCTTCACTATCTCTCTCTCTCTCTCTCTCTCTCTATTTCTCTCTCTCTATTTTCTCGCTCTCTCTCTCTCTCTCTCTCTCTCTCTCTCTCTCTCTCTATATATATATATATATATATATATATATATATATATATATATCTATTTCTCTCTCTCCCGCTCTCTCTCTCTCTCTATTTCTCTCCCTCTCTCTCTCTGGCTCTCTCTCTCTCTCTCTCTCTTCGTTATGGTTTTTGTTACCACCAAAATCTCATTTTATTTTACCCATTTGCTTATATCGAACAATAAAAAATGTTTATATTATCAGACAGTGCAGCTAAATATAAAGCTATTACAATGATATCAAATGCTGCGCTATATAATTAGTGTCCATATTTTTGAATGAATGAGCTAAAAATAGCGCTGAATAATATAACTTATATAAATCTCTACAAATGACTGAACGAAGAATAACTGCCCCATTTACGACCGTTTTACTCCAGGTTGTTTGGCTGACCCTTCGTTGACCCTGTTCCGTACTCTATAGCCAAGTATATCCCTGTATAGCCCTTATAACTCTGTAGAACCCTATATAACCCTGTCACTGAAACGGGTTATAGTTTGTAACCATTTTTAGGCCTGCATAACCATATAACCCTGTCACGGATCCCGTTCATTGTCTACAATCCTGTTTAACCCTGTATAAACATGTATAATCCTGAATAACCCTGCATAACCCTTGTTTAACCCTGTATAAACATGTATAATCCTGAATAACCCTGCATAACCCTTGTTTAACCCTGTATAAACATGTATAATCCTGACTAACCTTGCATAACCCCTGCTTAACCCTGCATAACCCTTGTTCAACCCTGTATAACCATGTATAATCCAGTGTAACCCTTTTCCTGTATAAACATGTAGCTGACTCCGTAGTCTCACGTCGCACCATTAGAGTGATCGTGATAGGAGATGGTTGAGAGCCTGTGGCTACTGGACATTATAAAATACTAAAGTTGGTAAAGCTAAGGTTAACGTCAGTTTTCTCAATCGAAAGCGATGTCAGTTACGGGCGAGCCCAGGATTTTAACCCCGCAAATACTGATCCGCAGTCGAGTATCTTACCGACTTCGCCTCTTGATCCAGCCTCTATATCGACATTAACACTGGGTATTATAACAAACCTATAACAAGCCTCTGACACAGAGTAGAGAGTCAAAACAGGATCGATTATCTTATCTGATGAAATTTATCTGATGATAAAATGTATTGTGTGTGTGCCATCTTAGATTTATCTGATCAGATATTCAGAAAAATATGATGTATCGTGTGTAGACAGTAGTGTAGTCACATAAAATTATGAAATGAGTTTCGGAGATGATATCTATCACTGTTACTACAACAGGTTTAAATCGCTGGATAGACTAGCTAATTATTCTTTTACCGGTTCTGCAAATGTCCAAGGTTTTACTGTCTGATCAGCTTCTCCAAGAGTCGAACTCCTAGCAGTTCAATTCTCGTCAGAATATGTATATGATTCATATTGTAATGAACGATGAGTATTAAAGGCTGTAAAGCTATTGTTAACGTCAGTTTCCTAACCCTAAAGCGAAATCGGTGACAGGCGAGCCCATGATTTGAACCCCGCACATACTCAATAAATCATCGTTCCAGTTATGACGTTATAGAAAGGTATTAGAACAACTACGTATGCGCTTAATGTCCTGAGAGGGAGAGAGAGAGAGAGAGAGAGAGAGAGAGAGAGAGAGAAAGAAAGAAAGAAATAAAGAAAGAGAAAGGAAGAACATTTGTTTTATTTCAGAAAGCAGATCGAATGCGTGCGCGGATAAGTTTACTGGTTTATTTAACCAGTATATATTTCAATTGAATTAAAGCTAAAAGTTGGTGCAGATTAAGAAAAACTTTCATTAGAGTCTAGACAATAATTGATAAGATTCTAATTTGAATAAAACTATCATTTAAACTTTTTGCAGATGATACCAACTTATTTGTGTGGACAATTTCTTATGGACTGCATAAATCAGCCGGCTCTCAAATAAGCCTTTGTTTCAGATGCAATCGCCAAACGTTAAATTGTTCTAAATCAGCGTTTACACGTATGTTATTCCTAATGTTGACCGCGAGGGTTTTATGATCGAATGACGAAGTCGAGTGATATTTGCATTAAACTATATAAATGGTTCATTAATAGGGTTCACGTTAAGAAATGTATTGATATTCTACTTGGTAATAAACTTTCGCTTAAATAACACATCAATTTTATAGTCTCAAAGTCAAGTAAGTCTATAAATGTCGTTATATGCAGACAAAGAGACCTTATTAACTGTCGCAAAGGTATTTCTTTTGCCCTATTTAAATCAAAGATTAAGTATGGCAGTAAACCTTCGGGTTGAACAACTCTAAGGCCGCTACGTCATTTGCACATTCATAGGTGATTTCAAAGCTTCACAAACTTAATCTCCCAGACTCTGCTAATGGATGGATTGATAGCTGTGCATCTGATCTTTCTAATACGATCATCTTCGGAGGTCAAATATCTTCTCGTAAAATAATAAATGCAAGTGTTGTCAAAGTCTCTGTAAATCTAGGGAAATTCTCTTTAAGTCATCTAGCTTTAAATGGCACATAATAGAAATGACCTTGATCTACTTAAATGGCACAGGGAGAGGCTCAAATCTCAAATGCCTGGGATTCCTTATTATGTAGAATTTTTTCCTCTCTCTTCACATGTCCAATCTCATATTTGCATTCTCGAGCAACATTTTGGCTTTATGCACTTTATTTAAATTATGTTTAAAGTATATTACTTAAATGTGCTGTTCCTAATATACTGTACTATGCTATTGTTTTCACATTGTATTTATGTTCGTATATTCTTTTTCGCTTATTTTCGATCTTCGATTGTTAGATTATTTTTTAAACAGATTGTTTTACTTAACAATCTGTTAAGAAGATAGGAGGATTGAAGCTTTTTAAGACGAGCTAAAATGCAAATTTATGTAACGTTGAATCAACTTTAGAAGATTTGTGTGCATCAGCTGATAATAAACGCTTTAAAACTACACGTTTACATTTATGTAGTGATAGTGATAGTGGCCAGCTACTTACCCCACTTCTGTCTCCACTCTCCCATCACCCATATCTTACTAGAACAAACGTTGCCAGTAAAAGTTTCACACTTCCTACTAAGCGCAGTAATTTAAGTGACACAAATTTATAATCAGTATTATACTTAACTTATTATACTTAACTTATTATACTTAACTTATTATACTTAACTTATTATACTTAACTTATTATACTTAACTTATTATACTTAACTTATTATACTTAACTTATTATACTTAACTTATTATACTTAACTTATTATACTTAACTTATTATACTTAACTTATTATACTTAACTTATTATACTTAACTTATTATACTTAACTTATTATACTTACTCGGCTGGAGCCAGTGGCTATGTCAGTAAGATACTCGATCGAGGATCAGTATGTGAGGGGTTCAAATCCTGGGCTCGCCGTCACTAACATCGCTCTCGAGTAAGGAAACTGACGTTATCATTAGCTTTATCAGCTTTTAAACGATGCTAGAAACAAACTTTATACCTACATTTTCATCATTCTCCTAAACTTATTTTAGGCGAATGATGAAAATGAGCTTTTAAAATAAGCGTTACGCGTTAAGCGTCTTTACGTTTAATTTCTTTAACCAATTTTTATATGTTATCTTAAATTGTTTCTATTTTAGATTTTATTTTATTTATGATATTTCTGCAGTATCTGTTACATTGTTTATGTTATCTGCTGCATTGTTAGTTATAATCGATGGTTTGCCAGATTGATGATGGAATTAACGGAATCGATTATCTATTATTGAATTGAAGTAATGCGTCAATATGTTCAATTATGTGGGCCTAAACTGTTGACTAGATTTGCCGTAATGCAAGATAGCTGCAAGAGGGAGACAGAGACAAAGACAGAGACAGAGAGAGAGAGAGAGAGAGAGAGAGAGAGAGAGAGAGACAGAAAGCAAGAGAAAGTAGCCCGAAATTAAATCTATAAACAGCAAAGTATTTTATTCCTTGATTTTATTTCTCTTGTGGCATTTAGTTATGGCATATAATTCGCATTCAACCTGTTACTTTAAACCTGTGCATCAATTTAATGGCTTCAGAATTGGGCTATTGTTCAGTTTTTTGCCGTCGATTCTTCAAATCATTTCGTTTACTAATGCAAGTTTCTGCGCATGCGTTGCCTCGTTCAAGGGCAAGGTAACCAGTTCATGACTAGTTCTTGTAATACAGAACTTCCTATATCTTCGACTATTTGATCACGCAGAAGCTAGAATGATTGATGCTCAATGGCTACAACATTCTTGTACTTCAAACAACCTTATAATAATAACAATAGCCTCCGATTATGTCATTAGCATTGTAATGGATGGTGGCCGGTCTTCGAGACTGATTTACAGGTTCCTGGCAGATTATTATCAATTAATCCCTTCCAAGTTAATCATATCTTTGTTATTTTACAGATCCAAGTGGCGGTAAGCTCCGATACATGATTAACCTTCCGCGAACCAAAGGATCTATTTGTTTTTGACTGACCTAGACTTTGAACCCAGGTCACTTGCCTCCGAGGTACTCTAACTGGTACCTCATTGGCCGCAACCTTTGAAGAACTTTGGAATGAGACCATGAATTAAAACGTTCTATTACAATCCTAAAATTGAACCTAATGAACTTAAATTTTAAATTAATTTAGGATGAAGACAAATCAATGGATTATGTACGTTTGAATTAAAATTTATTCTGATGCGCAATTGTACTGAACTGAATATAGACGATAATTCTGAGAACATATTTTAAATACTTTTCTTCTTCTAGAGCACTGCCCAACGGCAGGTCCATGGCACAGAACTCCTCCAACTAACTCCAGTCTCAACCTCCCTTCTCATCTCTATATAAGAAATCCCCCATCAAATCATCCAACATCCAAGGTCTGCCTCCAAATCCCCCCCGCAATCCTCCCCAATTACATCTTTCAGCAAACCACTCCCTTATAATAAATCTTACCCAGCTTCTCTTTCTACCCCTTTTCACATCCTTCAACTATCTCTCTTAACCGACTTTTTCAAGAACTTTCTCATTTGTTTAGTTCTGAAAGCCTTTTAATCATGGGGAAATTTAACATTGAGGTGGGTCCCCTTTGCCTTCCATAACTCCTGCCTTAGTCGCCTTGATAAATTGAGAACCAACGAGGGTTCAATTCACCTCAGGATTTGTCATTTAAAACTTCAAGAAGTTAACCATTGCGCTATTGAGACATTCAAGAAAGGAAATGTTGCAACTTTGACTTTTCTAACTAGGTCTCTCGACTAATTAATTAGCGGAGGGGCAAGCACTGAATGTTGTTCCGGCTCCCCAGGGTCATTCTAAGCACACCGTCACCCTCCTTACAGCTTTAGATGTTGATTGACAAAATATCCAGTCACAAATATAATAGCATCAGTAAAATATTGTATTGTAAGTGTTTTATGCATCACTGTAATTGTCTACTAGTATATGCTAAGTTTATATAAACTGAGATTTTGAAATGAGGTCTTTTCAACATTAAAATACAATTATGGATGGTATAATTATAAGAGAAAGTGGCTGATTTTAATCAATGATTTGAGAATTTTGGCAGCGAAGATGATGATGACGATGATGGTTCGTACATTAAAATGTTGGGGTAAGCTTATTGCAATGACAATCAACATCAAGTATACATTGTAAGTGTTACAATATTTGAAAAATTGAGGCAGATACGTTGAGATGCCGCCACTTACATGGACGTTTAGTGTTTTTGCAAATAGAATCCGGCAGAAAAAGGGAAGTAAGAGGGATCGACAGATATAACTTCTTTACTTTAAATTCTAATTTAAATAAATTGATTCTTATATTAAAACACTAATAGAGAAAACTAATAAATTTTAACATGTTCTCCTTTATTTGAATAAATTTTTTAATGAATAAAATATTTTTAAGCCATAAAAATATTACCACTATAAATACCGAAGATATTCTACTTCCCTTGTTGTGTCCAGGACTATGAGGAATCAGACAATTATTAACTGCAATTGTCGTAAGAGGCGACTAAGTAAGAACTGATGAAGGCAACTGGAAACCATCTCAGAAGCCATATTATTCACAAGATGCTGATCTATATGGTGCTTCCCATGGAGCGTGAGAGCAAACTCTGCCTATAGAGATGTACCTTGGAACTGCCATCTCGCAAATTAAACATTGAAGATTGAACAGGCACCAATGGATTTTTCGTTACGGCTATATGAAAAATTTGAATGTCGCGAGAGGCAGCATACCTTGTCCTCTTCTAGGAAATGTAGATAATTTTTTTAATTTTTTAAAATGTAATATCCTACTTGTTGTCATTTTCTGTGTGTCTTGGAGCCCTAAATATTATACGATCAATATTGCACGAAAATGATTGTCTTTGAAGATGACTAGTTTGACGCCTAGGGTTGATTAATGTTTCAAACTTATTGAAAACGTTATCTTATACTACAATCGCGGTTAGTTAATAATTCTTTAGTACATATTATGATTACACCATAAACACACAAACACTTTAACAGTTTTAAGTAAAAATAGGTATTGTTTTAATTTTCTAAGCTGAATGAATTGCATAAATTCAACAAACATAAAAATATAATTTAAAGCGTTTGGGGTTAATTATTTGATTGTATCATTGGGGTTATGTTTGTTGGCACTCCATGAAGCTGTTCAAGTCCTCACTGTCAAACCTGCAAGGTCTTCTCCTGAACTTTCATAGAAAACTTCACGTGCTGCACTTTTTATTTGTTTGTTTTTAGCGCATGTCGCAATCGTTCAATTATTGTTTATATTTACATGAGTGTGGCCGGGAATAGTTCTAGAATGGAATTTGGCCGACTAGTAGGTTCTACACTCGTCTGACTTTGTTATTGAAGTCTCGACGCTAAAGCTTTACTAGGCCATATCATGTTTGGATATGAACTTTGTTATTTTTCTAGTATTTGTTGGCTTTGGTAATAAATAAGAACAATAATCAATACTCTGAAATTTAACTAAACTTCTTTCTATTGTAAAGTATGCACCAAAATTAGAAAAAGCTAAATCACACAGATTCAAACTAATTGATGACAATTATGCCATATTCTTTCTGATACTTTGAAATCCTAAATTTAACTCTCTGTAGTGTCAATATTATTCGATAGTTAATGGTTCGTTCATTATCACTTGCAATGTTATGCATTACGTCTTTTGTAGCCTAATAGATAACACATTTTGTGGAAATATCTTTAACAATTGTAAAGTTATATATTTGCGAATACGACTGGGGTCAAATAGGATCCCCCAAGCACACATAGGCCTAATGATAGACAGCAATGCGTTAAAATTGCAATAACGTTGTCAATATAAGAACATATCTGCACAATTTTTTCTCGTTTTGAAAAGAAATGATTGCTCTTCATGAGAGCATTGACAAAAAATACATTTGACGTGTTAGATATTGCTTTAATGGAGAACCCTTTACGCTGCATGTAGCATGCCTGTATTCCTTAAATTAAATTGGGAATTTCTTATTTGACCCCATTCAAATTCGCAAATCTATAACTATCATTATTAACTACTATACTAAGCTAGAATGAAAACCGGGTGTTCCACTAGATAGGAAGCCTCGTGTCCTCTTTGATGGCCTAGTTTTTACTCAATTTCTTAAGCACATTTTTGCACTTACAGGATTTATTGCACTTATTACTTAGATTCTGATAATGCCTATTTAAGTTTTTGTCACACGTTCATTGATGTGATTACTCTGTGAAATTTTGTGAAAATAAAACATCTCTCTCTTTCTCTTAAAGATATTCCCACGAATTTCTGCATAATTGTCAGAATTGGCTACTGATCCAATTGAACAAGTTCAAGAACATAAGTAAACTCGTTACGACTTCTTTTTATGAACAATTATTTTGTTATCGGTTACAAAAGACATAGTGACTATATATTTTCTCAGTTATGTTTTTATTTTGCACACAGTATAATAAAACTGAGGACTTCGATAGCGTCACCGAATGACGTAGACTACTAAACTAAAGGTCACCGACCTCAGCCTTAACGAACCAGTAACTGCGCATTTTTCCTGTTAATCTAGCATTTCGCTTTAATTTTGTTCCAGTTTGGTAGAGTTAGTTGTTTATGAGGCACTTTGATCTCGATACTTGTCTTGCTTTACACTATATAAATGCAGTGCGGTGTGAACCTATCATATCAGAGACCTCCAGTGAGATTTAGATCAAAGAGTTGCCCTCGTTACCACTGCACATAGATAAATAACTTCTACAAGAAGTCTTGTCGTGTAAGTAAACAATATACACAAAGATCGTTTTACAGAAACTCTAACATCCGTTACATTCATCACATTGATGCAGACTCTTTAGACGTTAATACCTAATATTAGTATTAATATTAATAATTAATGCTATTACACTTTGATAATATTTCTTTAATATGTAGTTTGTTACATATACACTGTGTCTTTTATAACTGATACCCCAAATTATTTTAATAATAAAGCCGTAAGAAGTGTGCCGATGTTCTTGAAAGTTACAGTAAGTGACCAGCAGGCAATTCTACCAGACAAAGAGAAATTTCGTTTGAGTATCTTTAATAACGTGAAAGTTATAGTTTTGTAAACAGGAGCGGGGTCAGATAAGAAATTTCCAGTACAGGATTTACGGGCTTGTTGCAGCATAAAATTACCTCTGTAAAAATAATAGCGAACACGTCACAAAATTTTAGTTAATGCTGTTTTGAAGAGCAATCACTTCTTTGCAAAATTACGTAAAGTACGTGCTGATATGTTCTTAATTGACAAAATTATTGAACTTTTAATGCATGCAATGCATCCCTGGGTACATCTGTTATCAAAGCAGCCACTGCAGCGGCGTCCTGTAGGGCCACACTTAAAATGACTTATTCGTTTATTCTCTTCATGCACTGGATGCATTACATGTAGATAACTTTGTCAATTAAGAACATATCAGCATGTATTTTACGTCGTTTTGAAAAGAAGTGATTGCTCTTCAAAATAGCATTAGCTAAAATTTAAATTTGCGTGTTAGCTAGTTTTTTGTATAGAGATATTCTACGCTAAATGTAACACGCCCGTAATCCTGTATTGGAAATTTCTTATGTGACCCCACTCATATTCGCGAAACTATAAGTTTCACATTATTAAAGATATTCAAACAAAATTTCTCTACATTTTGTAGAATTGGCTGCTAGTCAAATGCTGTAAATTTCAAGATCATCGGCCAACTTCTTACGGCTATATTGTTAAAATAATTTGGGGTATCAGTTATAAAAAGCACAGTGTATATATATATAGTGTGATTTACTTAGTATGTATTATTATTATTATATTTAGTATGGTTAAAGTTATATATATATATATATATATATATATATCTTATATATGCATATTATATATAACCCATATTGTGTCAGGGCCATTGAAGAATAGATCAACCGTAAAGTAAACTTGACGTAAGAGGCGACTGAGCAAGAACTACGGAATGAAATGGGGAAATACCTCAGCAGCCATATTATTCTCAAAGTATAGGCGACAGTAATGTGTGGTTAAGCATACCTTTTTGTGAAGGATAGCTTAATAATATTTAAATCGGAGCGTTATAAACTTTTTCTTATCTTACATTTACTATTATTCTTCTCCTTCTAGTGCAGTACCTAACAGCAGGTCCATGGCAGTTACCATTACTATTAGAGTTACTATTACAGCAATTACTATTATAAAATGAGAATAATATCAAATTCTGTAGGATTATTATGGTTTTGTTGCACATTTATGTTTCAGAGGTAGCATTCATCTTGATTAATCAACATGGCTCCAATCAATATACCAAAGGCAGTAAGACCTCTGAGCGATCATCGCCTGCCAGTCATTGACATTTCCCCTCTCTTTGGAGCGGATGATGAAGCCAGAGAGAAGGTTGCCGACGAGATAAGGAAGGCTTGCATGGAGTACGGATTCTTCTACGTCACAGGTCATGGGATGTCTGAGCAATCCCTCTCAGAAATCTTTCGAGTGGCCAGGGAATTCTTCGCCAGACCGGTGGAAGAAAAGATGGAAATATCTCTCGACAAATTCGGAGAAGGTGGCAAAGGATATTTTCCATTTAAGGGAGAGATCACTTCCGGTAAACCAGATGTTAAGGAAGGATGTTACTTTGGAGTAGAATTGGATGAGAATCATCCGTTGGTCCAGGCTGGGTTTCCGATGCATGGACCAAATCCATTTCCCCGGAATCCACCTGATATGAAGAATCTGGTGCTCCAGTACATGCAGGTTAGTAAAAATTGTTATCAGTCTCTGTTTCTTTAAGGATATCAAATAATTAATTAAGATTAAAGTTCGAGTAATATTTATTATTGCTATAGTCATTTTTGAATGTAAGAGTTCTTTGAACATTCATTACCATGAGTATCTGAGTGAGTCGACTTTAGCGAAACGCCTTCAGATTTTGTCTGGTCTATTGTTTTAGACGAAGGATTAGATGGATTAGGAAAGATGGATTAGGTTTTGCTTCTAAGTGCAGCAATTGACTTAAACAATGATTAATTTGTTATTACTTGGAATCATTAAGAAATTTATCATTTTAACATAAATCCTGCAAAACTAATGAAATATAAAAATATTTTGGTTGTCTGCTAGAATGCTCCGATTATATACTAAATGACTGCAATCATTAAATCATATTATGGTCTATGTATGAAGTAATTTTATCTATGGCAGCACTGCTTTAATTATAACTATTAGGTTGAATTATAAGTAGATTGATTATTATAATTGATTGATTAGTAGACTAAAGATTAATAAATTGATTTATGGATAAATCAATGAATTGACTGATTATAGGAGGCAGCTAAAGCAGCCGATGCTCTTATGGAGGGCATTGCTCTCAGTCTAGGCTTGGACTGCCATTACTTCAGAACTAACTACACTGAAGATCCTACTCTGATATTCGGTATGCTGCACTACCCATCCTGTCCCGCCCTAAGTGAGGAAGACCAAGACGAAGAGAGCTGGGGCACGGGAGAACACACCGACTATGGGCTGCTGACACTGCTGCTACAGGACGACATCGGTGGTCTACAGGTTAGATGTTAGATCATCCTCATCGGTGATGGTCTTAAAATAGATTAGGAAGCCACGAAATCAATTACGGATGTAGTAGGCCCTTAAGAGACTATATACAGTATACTATATAGAGACCTACATATACTCTAAGAGTAAGCCTATCAAGTTAATGTTAATATCTTTAAAATCTACACTCTAATAAAAGAAGCATTTAAGCAAAACTAGAATTTGGATTACTTTTCTAAAACGCATCAATTAAAGCTTTTCTTATGTAACAATTTGACTATCTTATTTTGCTTAGTTTTTAATTAGGATGAAAGCCATATCAAGCTATAAATGAAAGCATGAGAGTAGCTTTTAATTTTAATAGTTCACTCAAACAAATTAAAGTTGCTTAGGCTAAGTTAAACTAGAAAATAGTTGAATTTTCCATCTTCGCGAAATAATTGATTTAACCTCCCTTTTCTTTTTTTAAATTTGCTAAATTTTGTTTGAGTAAAACTATTTCTGCTCTTTATTCAATTCTTACATCATTGTATAACTTAAAAGAGTCTATAAAATTATAATGTAGGACGTGAATGTTTCGATTCTACATGTAGATTAAATGCAGTAACCCAATATCTGACTGTTTTCGCTTAGGGTTAGGGTAAATCTCTAATACTGGGTTTCATGAAGACACATGTAACTGTAGATTTGTCGATTTAAATTACGAACTTTAAGTTAAGTTCATCGGATGATATTGAAGACTGGATTCGGTCATGGTCTCAATTTGTGACGCATTATATACCGAGATTATGGATTTAGATCTAGTTAGCAGAGAAATCTTAAACTCGGCCCAATACCTTTCTAAATGGAACTTTAGTCATTTGTATTGTCACTTTAAATACCAGCATATTCTCAACTTTTAGATACCGTATAAAAATAAAAGACAATTAATATACTGACATGTTAGTTACTGCAATCCTGAAACAATAACAGACTCGAAATTGACAAGATTATCTAAAATTATTCTAAATTACTTGATTAGCAATATCTCTTGATCCCAAAGACCTGCAACTAATTTAAACAAGTGAATTGTTGAAACCTAACTTAACTACTTTCTCTGCTATTTATGATAAATTTATCTCTTTAGTCTAGCCGCGTAGAAATAGGTGGCAGTACGTGTATATTCCATGTATCTATGGAATATTCGATGAGATATATTAAAAATGAAGTGTTCATTGTTGCGAATGGTGCAATGGTGCATGCAATGGTACTATGGTGCAAACAATGGTACAATAGTGCATACAATGGTACAATAGTGCATACAATGGTACAATAGTGCATACAATGGTACAATAGTGCATACAATGGTACAATGGCATATTACACGAGTCTAAAATCTGCGCTAAATATCTTTATTCATTGTTTAAGATAGAGATTATACTTTGAAATATCAAATTTGTCTAAACTCATTTGTAGTAGCCTGAGGCCACTAAGCAAAATGAATGCATTGATTAATTGATTGATTGCTTCATAGGTCAAGACTCAAAATCGCTGGGTGGAGGGGTATCCAGTGGAAGGAGCCCTGATCTGCAACATTGGAGACATGCTGGATCGGTTAACAGGCGGAGTCTATCGCTCCACCTCTCATAGAGTTAAGGTCAACCGAAGCGGTCGATCCCGGCTCTCATTCCCTTTCTTCTTCGATCCCGGATTCGACCGGGAAGTTGTTCCACTTCCAGCTGAAGCACGCCTGGAGACACCGAACGCTGAAGAGGACAAAAAGACGAGGTGGGACGGGGTGAGCGT
Organism: Enchytraeus crypticus; assembly: GCA_905160935.1. NCBI lineage: Eukaryota > Metazoa > Annelida > Clitellata > Enchytraeida > Enchytraeidae > Enchytraeus > Enchytraeus crypticus. Next base: position 1,283,363 of record CAJHZI010000811.1, on the reverse strand, counting down.
TCATGCAATCCGAGGAACATATGGAAATTACTTTCTCAGCAAAATATCTAAAGCTTTTCCTCAGCTGAAGCCAGACACCAACGAATGTTAGTGGAAGTTATGAGTTGTTAGTGAAACGATTAGTAGACCTGCCTGTTGGTGAAATCACTTCATGTATATTTTACAATTAGTAAGCCTGTCTGTTGGTGAAATGACTTAATGTATATTTTACAATTAGTAAGACTGTCAGTTTGTGAAATGACTTTAATTAGACATAAGGCCAGCAATGCTATTTATTACAACCGTTTGGCATAATAAGTGAAATTATATTATTTTCCTATTAAAAATTTTATTTAAATATAATATTCCAATAAAATTTGCATAGTATTTCATATCATGCGGAGGATTTTCTTGTTTGCTGTTCAAAACCTTCAGCTTAGGGGTTGTTAATGATGCAATATTTGTTTAGATTGAGAGTGTCGCTACATCTTGAAGCAGTTGTTATTATGTAACCATAGGTAGGCCTATTGCTCTCGAAATGGTCTTCTCAAAAGTGTTATACAGATGTATATTACTCGAACATCTTCTGAAATGCTTAAATATTAAATTTTGCAGTTGCCAATTACTACTTATTTTGTTAGTTATTTAAGTAAAAATTATTTATTTCGTGCTGGTGATATTTACAGAAAGCTAATTTTGATTGTTTGAATCTATCACAATAGGAAAGCAAAGACTCTAGTAAAAAATTGCAAAAATATTCTCTACTGATTTACGACTGATCTGTAATGTTTTAAATTCGAAAATAAGGCATTATTTCAATATTTTTCACTTAGGCCTGGTTAATTGTTTATATCACTACCCCCGTCAATCCCCACGTGGAACAACGACTCATGCAAGCATATCCCCCTCGTCTAACTTACGATGCGTAATTTTTCCACTTCTCGTTCTATTTTTTAAGACTCCATACTTTTTCTACTCCCCCTGTTTAATCGAGAACGAAACTTGCGTCTTTGTTAACATTGTGTGGACGCTCCTGATTGTATCTACGTGAAAAATCTTGAATTGCATTGTTATGTCATGTGGATAATTGTACAGCTGTATTTACGAAATAAAATATTCTACAATAAAATGATCCTTTATTTGTAGTATAATGAAATAATCTAATAGTTAAGATCAAACAGACTGAAAAAATGAAGGCGTTAACTTTAACCGCAGGTTTCTTACAAGATGGCGACATAATGTATGCTGTAATATATTCGTTTATTTTCGTTCAATCTGACAACCGCAGAAAGTTACAGTACAGCAATTCCAACCGACACAGCATTACAAATAACAGATATAGCATAAACAGTTAAGAGGCTAGATATAAGAGAGATGAAACTAAAATTGTTTTTGATAACATTTACCTCATGAATATTACAACAATACATAAATCCATGGCTTACATTATTCATAAATACCATATAGAACGTACAGTAGGCCTACTATGAGTAAAGAAGTATTTTTAGTATTCATTAAATTAACTAGCATCATCTGGAATCATACGGGTAATGAAGTTTGTATCGCTCAGACAACTCCGTTTTTTGGGAAGAGAAAAGCATCTCTTAGCAGTATTTCTTCGAGTTGGGTAATTATGATTGTTTTGTGGAGGTAACAAATGCGCCCGTAAATGTGCAGGGTTGATACAGATTGCCTTGAAAAGATTATGGTCAGCAGAGTTGCATAGATCCTCAAAATTAGACATATTACAGTAGAATCCAGCTCTCCTTGCTGGTGGGGAGGGGATTTGCCGTAAAGGTTAGAGTTATATCATAGGATGCAAGTGACCTGGGTTCAAAGGCCAAGTCGGTCAACAACAAATGGAACTTGGGCCTACAGAAGATTTATCGTGTATCCGTGATAGCTACCTACATGCGATATCAATAGCAATGATGTGATTAAAAACGAGAAGGATCGATAACAGCCTGTCAGAACCACTCTAACCAGTGTAATATAATATAAATGTCCATGTTAGATATGCATGTATAATATATAGAACAAAACAATATCACAAAATTATATGGATCACATATTTCATCACCTTCAAATCAGAATCAGTTACTCTCAATGCTATAAGACCCTAGGAACAATTAAATAACTTTAAGATAATAATTAATTAATGCTACTTCGCTTAAGATAATTCTATAATTTCAGGCTTGCTCCAAAGCTCCTTTATTACCCGGAACAAATAAAATTTTAATCAGTGATTAAAGTGGAAAGTGAGAGATAGGGAAACGGTTGGAAATGTTGGACTAACGGTCGGAAATGTTGGACTCCCAGTAATGTATTTACAAATCTCCTCGTATCTATCATGGGCCCCTAGCATGGGACTTACCTCAGAAAAATTAAGAGTCAGGGCAACTGAGATCACCTGCTTTAGCCTTACTTTAATCACTGATTTTAATCATTCATTTCATTATAATCATATTAATCTTTTTCTTGTATTGCAATCGTTCAACTAGCCTGACTATTGAAACGAAGGCCGAAATTCTATTTGATGAAATTCGGCCGACTATTAGGTTCAATTCTGCCGACGATATTCATGTCATATATCGGATGAGCACGTACTTAGTTTTGTACAATAAGCCTGTGCTCTGGGGATCTAGTGAACTTTTTAAAATTCAAAGCAGTCAACACTCGGTCTTCCAACGTGATCACCCAATCATGTACTAACTCAATCGAATGCAACTTAACTTCATTCAGTTAATGCGCATCTGAGTCGACTGGGCTACATCCTGCCACATCATAATATTGATCGTATTTTAAGATGTTTTAAGTACACAATTTATGAAAACAAAATAATCAATAGTCAAGAACAGAAAACGCGAAATAGAGTAGCCTAAATATGTTATATCAAAGAGATAAAAATTCTGTATGACCAGACTATAAGAATAAAACTAAGTAGAGCCAAAAATTATCAGTCTAAAAATAAAGAGAACAACATAGACCATTGCATTGTCTGCTCAGACATATCAGCTACCATAGTGCAATTAAAATACAAAAAAGCAATAATTCAAGTCCATATAATAAAATTAAGCACTGCAAAATTAAGGATTTAGTGCCAATAAATGTTTCAAGGTATACTGAAAAACTCTATATTATTGTACTACATCATACTTATCAAATAAATAAGCACAAAGTCAAGATTTGAAAATCTGGATTGAGTCGCCATCTTTTGTATTATCAGATATTGAGCTCCAATACTTTAAATTGTACCAATAATTTTTATTTTTATTGTACCAATAATTTTAATTACTATTAATTAAAATTTAATTAATATTAATTAAAAATTATTGTACCAATAATTTTAATTTAATTCTATAAAAATTTTAAATTGTACCAATAATTTTAAACTTAATCTTAGTTTAATCCATGGACCATTGTTAAATCTTACTGTTTTATGTAAAGTAAACTTAATCAACTTGGCCTTAAACTTTATTTTATTTTAATCTTAGTCTCTTTCCTAATCTTGACCGTCAACTTAATGCACATTTTAATTGTTGATCTTTGCTTAAATCGAAATTAATTCATAGTTCAACTTAATTATAAATTGTTTTATGGCGATTAGTCTGCTCAACAAGAGTTGCTAGAATTTAAAACTATGAAAGAAGAGATGATTCTTGGGCAATTAGGGCATCCAAGAAATCGGCATTAAATCAGACTTTAAAAAAATTTAGTGGTCGATCTCATCATTTGATTGTTTCAAGTTGTTTATTGAGAGTCAGATAACTGTGATCCGAATACCTCCAGACTTTCAGCAGATATTGACTAACATAAAATCCTATGAAGCTTCAATCAGAACGATATCGTCGCCGAAAGTCGCTTTTGCATATTATGAACGAGATGTCGCTCGGCATCTGAGCTGATTTCAGCTACATGTGACTGAACTATATCTTGTCGAGATCGGGCGGATAATGTCACCGGTAGATTAAAACAAAGTCGTCGCATAGGAGAGCGCGAAATCCGCGCAAACGTTTTGAATTCTTAGAAATATGACATAATAGGCTCAAGATAAAGTTGAGAATAGAAAAGTTTCATAAGATGCAAGAAACAGATTTGTAGTTATCTAGAGGATAAAGTCAAATGGTAGAGATTGATATCGGCGAGAATATCTTTCCGTTTGTAAGATCGGGTATCATCAAATATAGTAACGGAAAGAGTTAGCATAGGCCTACTTTTAATTGATTATTATACTCTGCCACTTCCCTGATAATGTAATAATTTTTATACTAGTTAAATAAATACTAGGATCTTTTAAATTACCATATCGATTTAATCTGTAAAGCATGCATTAAAATATACCTTAAAAGCAGCATTTAATTTCATTGATATGCTCAGCATAACGGGACAAATCAGTCCAATTAATATAATAATAATGATAATAAAGGTTTAACGTCCGATTCCGCATCCAGGGATGATGTCAGGGACGTCCTCAACAGCACACATCACTACAGATCAATTCACCCAGACCAATCTGCAAAAGAAATGTGCTGAGGAGAAATAAGGTCCTAAACGAAAGCCAGTTCGGTGATCAAAAAATGGTCAGGGTGGATTGATTATGTCTAGGGTGGGAAAAGGTAAGTCTTAAGCTTGCTAGAGAATGTTGAAAGAGAAAAACAAGAGCGAAGATTAGCAGGCAAGGAGTTCCAGATTGTGGGTGCTGCGTAAGAAAAAGAACGTCTGCCAAATGATGTTAGAATATTTGGAACAGAGAGAAGATTGGCATCGGTGGAACGAAGTACACGTGAGGGACGATAGGGAAGAAGAATTTCAGATAAGTAAGAAGGCTTGACAAATCGCAGAGTTTTGAAAGCTTATAGAGCTATTTTATATTTTATGCGTTGAATAATAGGGAGCCAGTGAAGACTGCGAAGTAGAGAAAGAGAGCGAAATTGAAGTCGAGAGGACTTGCAAACAATATGTGCAAGAGAATTTTGGAAGTGGTGTAAACGATTGAGTGAAGAAGTAGGCAATCCATGTAATAATGAATTACAGTAGTCGAGCTTTGAATGAACTATAGAATAGCTTTGAATGCACTATAAAATATCGTCAATAAGTGACTTTTAAATTGACGCTAATCGACCTCAACCTTACTGAAAGTAACAAACAACTGCGTATTTCATGTCCAGTATATGAAGTTAATATACACTGTGAGTCATAAAAAAACATGTGCGCAGTATTTCATCCACAACTTTGACATTTGCGAACCGATTTTGAAAATTGTTTCAGAATTATAAAGTAGAAGAAAAGTATCAATCTTAAATCTAGTTTTTGTGACAATTCCGGTATATTTTAAACAATAACAGACGATTTTACAAACATAGTCTGTCTTTGTTTAAATTTTAAAATGGTGTTTACTAAAGCAGATTAAGAGTTCACAAAAACTTGTACCTCTTAAAGGGTTGTGGCTCACATTGGTTGATTGCCGAATTTCCAACAAAAAACTGGATTCTGGGAGGGCCAGATTGCTTATTAAAGAAATTACACCGAAAAGAAGAAAATAAATAACGTGGACGAGTTGAAGCAACGCCTGGTGGACGCTTGGCAAGACATGAAGCAATCTGTCATTGATAAAGCAATAGATGAGTGGCGCAAGCGTCTCCGAGCTTGTATTCCAGCTAAAGGAGGGCACTTTGAGCATAATTAAGCTTTGACAGTTGACAGTAGCAGTATAATACTGCTTGTTTCGTTTTTTGTTAAGCCACGGATTTGTAAACATTCTGTAGCGATTGATTTACTTAAACTGAATATTTTCAGTCGCGCATATTTTCAAGCACTGCTTCAACGCAAAAATAGTAATTAACAGAGTCACTTAACGTTATTGTATAGCAAATGTGCTCCTGATTATACCTATGCAAAAATTTAAAAAATCGGTTCACTAATACCAAAGTTATGGGCGAAAGACTGCGCATATGTTTTTTTTTGCCTCACAGTGTATTTTCATTTCAGTTTGGTACAGATGGTTATTTGTACGAAACTTTGCCCTCGATAGTTGTCTAGCATTATACTATATAACGGAATATCGACGTGAACCTATCAGAATTATACCTTGTGAAACCTCAAGTGCGATTTAGACCAGATCAGTAGATGTCCTCTTCAACTACACATAGATAAATAACTTATACTGAAAGGCTTCTTTTTACTGAAACTGTAGCATCTTTTTGACATGTGATTTCTTATTATATTCATCGATATTGTCATTGACAACTGTAGCACACTAATTGTTGTTAATTGTTGTTATTCTCGTTGAGCGTTAATAATAAATTACATCCGTCAAACCAAATATTAGATCTATGAAACCAAGTGTTGCCATCACATTTTGATAATATTTCTTTTGTACATTTTAAGATTGTTTTGAAAAAACTTGAAAACATATTCTACTATGGAAAGGAAAATAGGTAATTCGATATATAATTTCCTCTTCTCAAACAGGATAAACTGCCTCAAAATTTAATTTAAATAAAATGTAAGATAAATTACGGCATAGATTGTTAGAAAAAAAATCCATCATTATTATCACTACATTTAATGAAAAATTATAGAAATATAGACTTAAAAGTATATAAATGGATATTAATTATAAGTAAAATAATTTTATATATATATATATATAATATCTATATATATATATTGTCGAAGAAAAAAACTGTACTTAAAAGGGCCCTATAACTCAACTTTTAGTGTTGCTTACTAACGTTACTACGGAATGAGAATCTAACTGAAATACTGCACGATTGTGGTGTTTAATTGAACATTTAAGTTTAGCGGCGACATTCATAATCTCCTCAGTAAATCAGTACACCTCCAATCAATGTAATGAAGAGCATAAAACCTCCCGGAGATCACCTCCCAATCATTGACATTTCCCCTCTCTTTGGAGCGGACGATGAAGCCAGAGAGAAGGTTGCCGACGAGATAAGGAAAGGTTGCATGGAGTACGGATTCTTCTACGTCACAGGTCACGGGATTTCTGAGCAAATCCAATCTGAAATCTTTCGAGTGGCCAGGGAATTCTTCGCTCGACCAGTGGAAGAAAAGATGGAAATATCCTTAGACAAATTCGGAGAAGGTGGCAAGGGATATTTTCCATTTAAGGGAGAGATCACTTCCGGTAAACCAGATGTTAAGGAAGGATGTTACTTTGGAGTAGAACTGGATGAGAATCATCCGCTGGTTCAGGCGGGGTTTCCTATGCATGGACCGAATCCATTTCCTCGGAATCCACCTGACATGAGGAATCTGGTGCTCCAGTACATGCAGGTTAGTAACAATTGTCTTCTGTCTCTGTTCCTTTAAAGATTTCAACTAATTATAAAGCTTCATAATATTTAATCATTGATATGACCATTTAATATAGTAACAGTCTACTAAAACAATAAATTTACGACATCGCCATTGGCTAAAGCCAGTGGCGATGTCGGCAATAAATTCGAACGTGGATCAGTAAGTGCGGGGTTCAAATTCTGGGCTCTCCCGTCACTGACATCGCTTTCGAGTGAGGAAAGTGACATTAACATTAGCCTTTTTATCTTTAAACGGGGTTATCGAAAGTAGAATGGAAACAAAGAGAAGCAGAGGCAGGCCGAGATTAGGAATGCTAGAAGTTTAAATTATGAAATAATTGTAAAGTTACTATTTGATGAATAACTTAATGAAGTTATTGAATATGGAAAAGATTAATAAATTGATTTATAATTAAATCGACGAATTGGCTGATTGCAGGAGGCAGCTAAGGCAGCCCATGCTCTAATGGAGGGCATTGCTCTCAGTCTAGGCTTGGACTGCCACTATTTCAGAACAAACTACACTGAAGACCCCACTCTGATATTTGCTTTTTTGCACTACCCTTCCTGTCCGGCCCTAAGTGAGGAAGACCAAGACGAAGAGAGCTGGGGCACGGGAGAGCACACCGACTATGGGCTGCTGACACTGCTACTTCAGGACGATATCGGTGGTCTACAGGTTAGATGTTAGATCATCATCATCGGTGATGGGCTCAAGTTAGATAGATGACTATGCAATACTTACGGATGGTGTAACCATTTTAACATTAACTTTCGTTAAAGAGAATTTACATTCTAATTGAAAGGAATTTCTTATGGACATCGCAACTGGCTCCTGCCAGTGGCGATGTAACACCATAAAAATCAGTTTAATTATCTAACTTTAAGAAAGAATGTACTTAAATCTTCTATTATTTATTTTATTTAAAAGATTTACATTTTGATTAATAAATGATTCCTTCTCTTTATTTATTTCTATCTTTGTTCTATGTATAACTTTAAACAGTCTGTAAAACAATATATAAAGCGTACAGTGATGCGACTCAGGACTAAATGCAGTAGCTCACTATTATCGCTTCGTGTCAAAGTAAATCTCTAAATTGAATTAATCTTAAACATGAACTTAAACTTAACTTCATCGGGTAATATTGCAGACTGGATTCCATCATGGTCTCAATTCGTAGATATGATATTTTCTGAGATTTTAAACTCGGTCCAGTAACCTTCTTTATGGAACTTATTGGTTTGTATGTACATGTACTTATTGTTTCTTTATTTGATTGTTTGTACCTTACAACCTTTTTATTATAAGTTTTTTAGATATTATAATTATGCGAAAATGAGGCAGCAAATATACATGCACATAGGTTAGTCGGTTCATAAAACAATTGCAGACCCGGAATTTGCAAGATTAAATGAAATTATACTAAATAGATTGCTGCAATATAATATTTAAATTTGATCTTATTTAATTACCTTCATTAACGACATGCTCATTCCCACTAGTAAATTGTTGAAACTTAATTGCTTTCTTTAATACATATATTAAATTTGTGCTTTAATTCACTGTGTAGATAAATGTCATAATTATTTTCTGAGATATGTTAAAAACGAGGAATTGTCTTGAATGGCGTAAAGGCATATTACACGATTCTACAGATTGAACTAAATATCTTTGTATTTCATTATATCAAATTTATATATTGTCTACAACGCAGCAAATCTTTAAGATATAGATCTAACTTTTTAATATTATTTTTTTCAAAACTGATTCGAAGCCTGCACTGCCATAGGAAACTACTTTTCAGTCTAAAGGTCATTATGTAAATATATTAATCCATTAGATGATCGTTTAACCGATTGCTGAACTGAGTGACCACTACATTGAACTATTGCACTGATTATTTAATTGATTGATTTACAGGTAAAGACTCAGAATCGCTGGGTGGACGGGTATCCAGTGGAAGGAGCTCTGATCTGCAACATTGGAGACATGCTGGATCGGTTAACAGGCGGAGTCTATCGTTCCACGGGTCATAGGGTCAAGGTTAACAGGAGCGGTCGATCCCGGCTCTCATTCCCTTTTTTCTTAGATCCCGGATTCGACCGGGAAGTTGTCCACTTCCAGCTGAAGCACGCCTGGAAGCACCGAACGCCGATGAGGACAAAAAGACGAGGTGGGACGGGGTTAGTGTTCATGCAATCCGAGGAACATATGGAAAATACTTTCTCAGTAAAATTGCTAAAGCTTTTCCTCAGCTGAAGCCAGACACCAAGGAGTGTTAGTGAACTTTAATAGTTGTTAGTAAAATGACTTCAACTAGTAAACCTGTCGGTTAATTAAATGAAATCAATTAGTAAACCTGTCTGTTAATGAAATGAAATCAATTAGTAAACCTGTCTGTTTATTAAATGAATTCAATTAGTAAACCTGTCTGTTGATGAAATTAATTCAATTGGTAAACCTGTTTGTTGATGACATGACTTCAATTAGTAAACTTGTCTGTTTATGAAATGAATTCAATTAGTAAACCTGTCTGTTTATGAAATGACTTCAATTAATAGACCTGTCTGTTTATGAAATGACTTCAATTAATAGACCTGTCTGTTTATGAAATGACTTCAATTAGTAAACCTGTTTGTTTACGAAAAGACTTCAATTAGTAGACCTGTCTGTTTATGAAATGACTTCAATTAGTAAACCTGACTGGTAATGAAATGAATTCAATTAGTAAACCTGTCTGTTTATGAAATGAATTCAATTAGTAAACCTGCCTGTTTATGAAATGAATTCAATTAGTAAACCTGTCTGTTTATGAAATGAATTCAATTAGTAAACCTGCCTGTTTATGAAATGAATTCAATTAGTAAACCTGTCTGTTTATGAAATGAATTCAATTAGTAAACCTGTCTGTTGATGACATGACTTCAATTAGTAAACCTGTCTGTTGATGACATGACTTCAATTGGAAAGCCAGCAAGCAATGCTATTTATTAAGACCCGAAGTTACATATGAACCTTCTACTATATAATACTACAAGTTACTAAGAGACTTAAATTATACGATCATTCAAAAGTTCAAGTTAAATAGGATGATAAAGATGATGATTTTACGATAAATAGGATTTGCAAATGAAGGTTGCTTAGTATTTCATGTCACGCATATTGTAGAGGATTTTTATAAAAAACATGATGTTCAGAATCTTCAATTATGGAGCTGCTAACTATGCCTCTTTTAAATTGAGAATGATGCTAGATTTAAAAGTAATAGTTAATAAGTAAGCAATGATATTGGTATCGAAGTGGTCGTTTCAAAATGCTATACAGTTGTGATATTAATCAAACAACTTCTGAGTACTTTAAAACTTGAAATTTGTAGTTGACAATTACTATTCTTTTGCTAGTTAGTTTATTAAGATATATCTACTTTCGTGTTAGTGAAATTTGCAGAAAACTAAGTACGATTTTTGTAAATCCAACATAGTAAGAAGACATGGACTAGTAAAGGCTTTAAATAGATTCTTTTTAAGTTTTAAAATATTTTTAATTTCTTTTATTTTTATATTCTTTACGACTGACATGTAATGTTTTTATTTTGATATTAAGAATGCATTTTGGCCCTGCCAATTGTTTATGTCCAGGTTCCCAGATCGAGAAGGGTCTTTGAGACGACTTTGCTATTAGAGTTTGAATATCAGTGCGTATACAGTAAAAGAGTATCACTATTCCAAGACAGCAAAAAATGTCAACTGAAAAGTATACAAATACCGTACGCTAAAACACATAGAATTTAGTTCTAACTTCAAGAAAGTAAATGATTAAAACTAGACCCAATTTCAGTTGGCATAGACAATTGTTAAATATTGTAGAGAACACCTGATTCTTTAAAAAGTCGAAACTAGCTGTTCAGAAGATTCATATCATTTTAAAGAGATATTTTTAGAGCGAAGCTTTTATAGGTCAGTGTGGAACATGATTTGAACATCAGGTATCACTATGTGGTTCAACCTGTTTTGAATGTTTTAACTTTGCATGAATTTAGCCTTGTCTGACATAGCTGGTAAACTCAACCGTCTCGCTATCTGATAAAACATACAATTTATTTTATCAAATATACTGCAAAAGGGGACATGAGGCATCGGTTCGAAGCCGAGACGGCACGCGATTGAACGTGTTCATAGTGAATAGGCAAAGCCACTACCGGTCAGCGCCCAGGATACTGTTAGTATTATCATTATTATTGCTGTTATTGTTAGTATTATCATTATTATTGCTGTTATTGATAGTATTATCATTATTATTGCTGTTATTGATAGTATTATCATTATTATTGCTGTTATTGCTGTTATTGTTAGTATTATCATTATTATTGCTGTTATTGTTAGTATTATCATTATTATTGCTGTTATTGTTAGTATTATCATTATTATTGCTGTTATTGTTAGTATTATCATTATTATTGCTGTTATTGATAGTATTATCATTATTATTGCTGTTATTGATAGTATTATCATTATTATTGCTGTTATTGCTGTTATTGTTAGTATTATCATTATTATTGCTGTTATTGTTAGTATTATCATTATTATTGCTGTTATTGTTAGTATTATCATTATTATTGCTGTTATTGTTAGTATTATCATTATTATTGCTGTTATTGTTAGTATTATCATTATTATTGCTGTTATTGTTAGTATTATCATTATTATTGTTATCATTACTATTACTGTTATTGTTATTATTATCATAATTTTCATGATTATTATTTTTATTGTTATTATTATCAGTATTATCATTATTATTGTTGTTATTGCTATTATTATTTTTTAACCCGGGTGTAAAGGAAAATAAAAGTAAACACGCAATATAGTGAAATGATCAACTATGTTGACATCTATCACTTTTAATACCACATGTTTAAACCGTTAGGAAATTTATTCTATTTTCCGTATAGAAAGTTCAGTGAATGTCCGAGATTTTACTCTCAGATCAGCGCGGCTGGGATTCGAACCCACGAGGGTTCAATTCACCTCAGGATCAGTCGTTAAAAAATAAATAAATAAGTAGGACACTAGGTTTGATAAAAGCGCTTCTAGTAATACATGCTGAATCGCCGCCCGGCTACTCGAGGCCATCTAGCTGCTTCAAAGAATTGCTGAAGCAGACTGCATGGAAAGCCATTGCCAAAGAAAAGAGGTCTCTCGCTTATCGCCGATTTCCTCTGAAATAAGTCATTATTATTATTGTTATTGTTATTTTGATTATTATTGTTGTTGTTGCTGTGGTTCTTGTTGTTGTTGCTGCTGCTGTTGGTGTTGCGTTGTTGTAGTTGTTACTGTTAAGGTTACTGTTACTGTTATTATTAGTATAATAATAATAATTTAAATTATTATTATTATTTATATTATTATTAATATATTTTTACGTCAATTTAATCGCTTTGCTTCATTCAGTTTTTTTTTCGTTTTCATTCAATTTCGTGATTTTGACATCGCACTCTAAGTAAAGCAATTCTGTTTAGAATTTTTCCTCTTTTGCACATTAGCGAGGAGCTGATCTCTTTCTCTCTGCCTGACCTCAGCTCTTCTTTCTCTCTTCTTTCTCTCTGTTATCTCCTACAACATCACACATTGTCACATTGACACGTTGTCAAATTGCATCACACTATATCACATTATATTATATTACATTGTTACATTGTCACATTGTCTCATTAAAGCACACTACATCACATTACATTATATTACATTGTTATATTGCCTTATTACAGCACACTACATCACATTACATTATATTACATTGTTATATTACCTCATTACAGCACATTATATCAAATTACATTATCTTACATTGTTACATTGTTATATTATCTCATTACAGCACACTATATCAGATTACATTACGTTACACTATTACATTGTCTCATTACAACATACTACATCACATTACATTATATAACATTGTTACACTGCCTCATTACACAGTACTACATCAAATTACATTACATTACATTGTTACACTGTCTCATTAGAGAATACTAAATCACATCACATTATATTACATTGTTACATTGCCTCATTATAGCATACTACATCAAACTACAATACACTACATTGTCACATTGCTACATTGTCTCATTACAGTACACTACATCACATTAAATTATATTTATTACATCGTCACACTATTTCAAGATATATTATCCCATTATAGCACATAGGTCTATACATAGTTATATATATATATATATATATATATATATATATACTGCATATACATGTATATACTGTATATACATAAATATGTATGTGTGTATATACATAAATATGTATGTGTGTATATATATATATATATATATATATATATAGTGCATATATGTAGATACATGCATATATATATATATATATATATATATATATAATATCTATAATCATGATATTATAAAATATATATAATTTAATATTGACCTTGCCAGCCCTGGAGCACATATCGCAGAAGGCGTTCAGAATTCTCAAGCATTCGTCAATCTGAAATGTTACCATATCCTCGCAAAAATACTCGGCCAGTGTTAACCTCACAGACTCCAATGTCTCGATTTCTTCTCTTATCGTCTTAAGCTCCTCGTCAGCTTTCTGCAATAATATAATTATATGCAGCGCAGCCAGTGGTTTTATGGGTTATACCCTTAGAAAACTAAAAGGAACTAGATTACAAAATAATAATAATACAGGTTTTACGTCTGTTTCCTCATCCAAGGATGATGTCAGAGACGTTCCAACAGCACACATCACTACAGATAAATTCACACAGACCAATCGGCCAAAGAAATGTGTTGATAAGAGGTTCCACATTAGAGCATAAGATAATATTATAAATGACTTTTGTAAAATGTAAAGTGAGCGAAAAATAAATAGCCTATTCAGGCGCCTCCGAAAAATATCATCACTTCAATTGTGAGGGAAAATGATTTATTTTGAATCGGATTGCATAATCGATCAATCGTCAGACTCTTCCTCGCCTCCACAGAAAAACCCTGGCTACCCAACCAAGTAAAATAAGTAACATAAGTAAAATTAATAAAATAAGTAAAATAAATAAAATTAGTAAAACAAGTTAAATAAGTAAATTAGACTTTAAATGTTCAATTTAAAAATAATCTGACAACCGTAGATAGATAATATACTAGCATACGAAATGGAACATTCGAACATAGTTGCAATAAATACGTGGAATTTCCCTAATCTCCACATTTTCCGTTTCTTCCATGGTGAAAATAACGGCAAAGAAATGTATTGACAAATAATGTTAATGAATCAGATATTATTTTTAGTTTGGCAGCGTCACTTATTAGCATGCGAGTTTTGAGGTTTTTATCACTCGATACATATACCAAACATAAAAGCTAAAAGCTAATGTTAATGTTAACGTCTGTTTCCTCACTCGCAAGCGATGTCAGTGACGGACGAGTCCAGGATTTAAACCCCGCACATACTGGTCCGCGGTCGAGTATCTTATCGACATCACTACTGCTTACCATGAGAAAATCGCTCAAGAGCTGGGTCAGTGCTGTATTCCTCTCTTCTTCCAGTTTTCTCTTAATATCAGTGACCTTCTTCTCAAGGTCGAGCACGTCTGATGCAAGCGACTCAATGCTGCATCTAGTAATAAAAACACCAAATCAATCAGTTAAATTAATTGCATCGATCAATTAATTATATTAATCGAATATATCAATCCAACAAATGAACAATATCTATTAACTAAACCACTCAATCAGATAAATCAATCAAGTCAATCAATCAGATAAATCAATCAAGTCAATCAATCAGATAAATCAATAAGTCAATCAATTGAATCAGGCAAAACAATTAAGTTAAGCTGTCAAATGAAGCAATGTATTAAATCGATGAACCAAATCAATGAATCGAATCATTTAATCAAATGAATCAAACTAACTAATATAATCAAATCAATCAATAAGTCAAATCTACTGATTAATTTATTAATCAATCAATCATAAATAGAGAACTTAATCTGCAAATTAAGCTTAACGCATTAGGTTCATATGTATGATATTTAAGTTCATTATAATTGCTCAGGTGCATCCAGTAGACGGGTATAGGCCTAGCGTTTATAAGGAGCGAATCAACGAAGAACTGGTGCTACAAAATAATTATTTATTCCCATGAATCGCTTGCATTAGGTCTACTGTACATTACATTAGTCAACTCTTAAGATACAGCCGGTTCTAGATTGAACTATTAACAATATTTCTTTATTTGACGTCCCTGACATTATCCTTGCATGATAGAATGGACGTAAACATTTATTATTATTATTATTATTATTATTATTAATATTATTATTATTTCAAATCAAATCAAATCATATTATTACAGACGCATACAAGTCCATATAGCAAAGAAAAAAGTTATTATTTTAATTATTTATTAATTATTATATATTATTAATGAACTATTTATTATTTAATATGAATAAGTTATTTTTACTTATTAATTAATTACTAATTATTTATTTATGGTTACAAATTATTTTGTTAGTATTTGAATTAATAAAAATGCGATTCATTACTTTACGAAATTCATGTGCAAAAGATTTTTGCAAAATTGTTTACTATTACTTACGTTGTTGCTTCTTTTAGATGAGGCATTTCTTCTCTCAGATAACTTGCTAGATTTCCTTCTATTTGCAATTCTTCCTGCTAAATGCAACAATTAAAGTGTGAAATAAAAAGTAAATAATAAAGTAAAAACACCATTTTAATTGCAAAATAATTAATATATATAAAATTATTGATAGCTAAAGTGATTTGAGTAGTGACTTGCCAGTAACTTACTTATATCTTAGTCTTTTTGACAGTAGCATTTTGATAGCTAAAGTGATTTGAGTAGTGACTTGCCAGTAACTTACTTATATCTTAGTCTTTTTGACAGTAGCATTTTGAAGTGAAACCTTCTGCTTCTGAACCATGACGTTAAACACACTATAACCTACTTAACCTATCTAAAAGTTGTATCTATGAACTTTTTACTTTACTTGATTGATTTTCTGGATTTTGAATTTTGCATCGTCTTTAACCATGTCGTCGGATTTGATTTAGCTTAATAGTGCGCGATGTTATCATTGACGACAGTAGCACTTCAGTTGTTGTTGTTCCTGTTATGACAACTTGTCTAAACGTATTATAAATCTCAATAATAATAATAATTATTATTATTTTTATATCATTTTGTTTTAATTAGAAATTATTTATGCTCTCTTTCACTAGTTTCTTATGCTTTTATTTTCTATATTATACTAATTAGTAATAATTAATAATAATAGTAATATTATTATTATTATTATAAAATTTAGCTGAACTAGATATTTATTTGAATTTTGCTGAACTATCTACACGAGTTCTACCTCTAAAAAGATACGGTATCTGCGCAGTGTTCTATTGTAATGATTCATGAGTATTATTTGGTATTACTATTTAATCATCTAAAATTTAGCTGAACTTGATATTTTATTTTGAATTTTGCTGAGCTGTCTACAAGTATGCTACCACTGTCATGTCCCATTTTTGGCCCATTTTATGACACTCCGATAGTAAGCTATCGAAGGTTTTATCGAAGGGATAGTCACTTTTGGATTTTATGAACACTTGTTGATTCGCAAAAGTCCGCTTAGCGACTATAAGTTAGCGACTGAACTATCGCCTCAGATTTCACCGGATAAGCCTCTATCGGCTCTGTGCAATGCTGCATCGTCATTGTTCTCTCCTCTCTCTCTCTCTCTCTCTCTCTTTCTCTCTCTCTCTCTCTCTCTCTCTCTCTCTCTCTCTATATATATTTAGATTTAATATTATATATATATATATATATATATTATATATAGTATATCTAGGTTATATATAGATATATATATATATATATATAGACATATATATATATATTAATTTTATTATAAATACTCTATATATCAATATACATAGGGCCTATTATACATGTATATATATATATAATATATTATATATCTATATACTATAATTATGCTATTATGTTGATTTATTAATAAGGAGGAATACTGATGATGTGTGTATGATGAAGATGATGATGAAGTTGCTGATAAGAATAAAAAAATACTATTAAACAATAAGAGTAATAATTAATAATAATAGAGAATAGTAATATAATGACGCCGGGGAATTAGCGCACTAGGTATTTGAACCCGTCCATTAATTGAAGGTTAAGCCTACATTTCGGACCCACTCGGTTAATACTTTGTGGGTGACCACCCGAAGGACCGGGCCGAAGTCTTTGAAGGAAAAAAAAAAATAAAAAAAAAAAAAAAAATAAAAAAAAATAGCAGTTCGTACGACTGGGATGTGGGCGCTGGGTAAAAAAGAGAAGAAAAGAGAAACAAAAGAGATTCTAAACGGTTCCAGTCCAGTGATCAACAAACAGTCATGCAGCTGATTTAAATCTAAGGCTGAAAGAGATATTTTCAACTATTAGGAGAGACTCTTAAATTTATTAATAAAATTAAATGATCAGAAATTATTAGAATATACGATTGCGTAATATCAATTTTATTCTAATAAATCAACATTAATGAGAATATAATACGAAATAAATAATACTAAAAATATTGTATACAGAAGTAGCTCTATCATCATCATCATAAGTTTAGATTGGGGCCAATTATGGGTCAGATCAGTGTTGATATTGCAGTTGCGAGTCTTCCAGACTTTCGGAACCAGTATAATTAAGTTATATTAAGGTCTTACGTGGATTTATTTAATAGTAGAAGTATTAAAATATATAAGGGAATTGAAACACGTTATTTTATTGCTGCTATTAATTGTATAGCCTAATAGTTTAAAATCTATTCACTAAACTTGAAAAGAATAACAATATAATTTTGTTTCTTATATATTGAATATCTTAACTCATATAGTGGTAATTAATTAATTAATTTCACTAATTTTTACCAAGTAAGGGGAATCATTGTAAAGTAGAATGATCGACAGTTGTAAACACTGATAATTCTCGCGGGAATATTATGTCAGCTGATTATAGCAGCCAATGGCAGAGAGCAACCATCTTTACCGCGCGCACCGACCACCCAGGAACTATTAGTTAGCGCGCCGACTTGAAGTTGAGAGTCGTAAGAGGTTCATAAAATCCAACAAGCGAATATTAACTAATGTAGGCAATAAGGACCTTTTCCATAACTAGTAATCGAAAAGTTCTATCGGAATGTCATAAAATGGGCTATAATATATACTAATTTATATACTAATCATATCTATTCTTAAATTGGTTGACAGATTCGGCCTCAACGACCTCGTCTGGCAGTCCGTTTCAAACACCAACAACTCTCTGACTTAAATTTTTTTGCATATCTCAAGCCTACTTCTAAATTTAATTAACTTGTATTTGTGTCCTCTAGTTCTGTTATTGTTTGTTAATTGAAACTAATTGTTATAATTTACTTTACTGAAACCATTAAGTATCTTATAGACTTCTATTAAATCACCCCTAACCCTTCTCTCTTCTAAAGATATCAATCCAGTGTATTTTAAACGATTTCATAATTGACATTACTACATTTCTTAATTAATCTTGTTGTTCTAGCTTGTTTCTAATTTCTCAATACTTTTCTTGAGATATGGACACCAAGCCTGAACACAATAATCAAGTTTTGGTCTGACCAGTGCCTTACATAACTTTAATATAATGTTTTTTCTTCTACTTGTCTTTTTTCTTTTTATAATACCTATAACAGCATTTGCAAAATTAGCAGCTTTATTACATTGCTCACTAAATTTTAATGAATGTTCTGTTATTATTTGCTAATTGAAACCAATAGTTATAATTTACTTTACTGAAACCATTAAGCATCTTATAGACTTCTATTAAATCACCCCTAACCCCTACAACACCCACTGTGTAATAAAATGTGTAATATTTATCAAAATATAAAATTAATGTAAAATAATCGGATTTAAATTTGTCAGCAGTCAAATAAAAAAATTTGAATTTGTAAGTTTTTTAAAAACCTACTTATTAAGGATTTTCGTTTTTTATTTATTTAATTTGTTTCAGTTTTTCAAAAAAACTAAAAGCAATCTAAAAATTGCTTTTAGTTTTAAGAAAAACTGAAACAAATTAAATAACTAAAAAACGAAAATCCTTAATCTAAGAAACCAACTAAACTGCTTCAAATCGGTTATCTAGTTTGCTTTACTCTGACTGGTGCTGCATTGTGCAATGCTCCAAACTAGTTAACGACTTACATATATGTGGTAATAGAAGTAATATCATCGTCGTGAATTTGTCATTTGAAAGAGGGATTTTGTGATTTTGTTTACCTGCTGACTATGCCGTGTCGGCTATCTTGATTATTTATGCATAGAAACTGTCAGTCTAGTTCAGGAATCAGGAAGTCGGAAAGAATCGAGGTTTGTTTTGATCGTATAGTTACATACATGACATTCCGCATGTGCTACATGGTTTCCTTTCTTGGCTTCTGCTTTTGTAGTTTTCGTTATTTCCTCCATTCCCCTCCATGGTTATTAGTAATCGTTGCCTTTTGTTGGCGCTCCAATAGCAGCCGGCGCGGATTTACGATTAACCTTCCAACATCCTCGGGATTTTTTTCTTTCAAAGCTGTCAACACTCGGTCTTCCAAGGTGGTCGCCCACAGAGTACTAACCGGCGCGATGGAGCTTAACTTTGTTCAACTGACGCGCAGCTTAACCGACTGCGCTAAATCCCGCCCATAAATTGAGCGGGATTTAGCGCAAAGGGTAAAAGGTAAATATTAACCTCAGAAATAATTAATTTAAAGCGCCATTCCAGCCGTAATTTCACCTGCTGCTTATAGTGCATCATCAGTTTGTGCTATTACCCTAGCAGGGTTGTGATTACTAGCAGCAATGTAGGGCTTTGCATGACTGCTGCAGCAGTCATAGTAACTTTCGCCAACTAATTAAAAGGTTCTGTTCTGTCTTATTATTTATCCTATCAAAAGTTTTCACCAAGCGGCGGGCCTCGCCGTTTTCGTTAAACTCGGGCCCTGTTTGGATGGTTATTATAACCTATAATTACGATTTATGAATAGAATTCTATTCATTTCCCCATGTTGTGCTCGTGTGTGGTTGGACCAAGACAGATAGGGCAACCGCAAACAATCTGCTGCGTCTACGTAAGAAGCGACTAAGGCAGGAGCTGAGGATGGCAAGAGGGGACCCACTTCACCATGAAATATTTTCCTCCAGGTTTAAATGTTAATTAATCCATCTACCTGAGGAAGGCAATGGGAAACCACCTCAGAAGCCATACTTTTCCCAAGCTATTAGCTACATAAGGTATGGATAAGGCAATAGACTTTGTGAAGGGATTAACCCACCAATGCATGACTTTTTATTTTTTCTTTTTTTTGTTTATTTCTGTGCAACATGACTCTCAAGGAGATATGTAATAGATAAAAAATTATTTTTTCATTATTTTTGGAAATAAATGACAAAAAAGTTTTGTCCTTAAAAAAGGACGCTATGCAGTAAGTGGTACATTATTTTATTTAACAATTAATGACGCCAAACAGCCAGTATTAACTCAACATTTAATTTATTTCTATTAATATGAATGAGTACTTTAATTAATAGTCTATATTAATGAGAAACGAGACATTATCAAGTACTTGGGTCAAAATTAAGCGAACAATTATATGAAATTCATAGTACAAGAAGACCAAGTTAATTAAAAAAATTCTCTTCGTTTAAATATACGTGTAGCCTACATATAAAGTGCACATTAGAAGTTCTGAGTCCATTTGAAAGTAACTGTAGATATAGAGTAAACAGTATATGAATGGTAATCAATATTATCAGAAATGTCTTATCTAACTAGCTGATCACATAGTGTGAAAAACTTTGAAGCACCGATCGTGCAAAGCCTCGTTACATTTAAGGCATTTCTTCTGCACTTTCGTTCCACAGTTCAAGCATCTTTTCTGACTAGCAGCAATTCTTGCAATGAAGTGATTGTGACCTCAGTTGGAACTTTCTGAGACCTTGTTCCTGAACTGCTGAGTGGTCGTCCAATTTCGCTTCTATTGCGTTATTTCATGACAAATCTGTATGTAGCTCAAAACTCAACCATGTTGGGGCTGCTGCTGTTAGAAATTCGATTGTTATTAGTAATTCTGCTCATCTTCAGCTATGTTACCCTGGTGAACAGGTGCATGTACTGGGAAAATAGTGAAGATGGCCACAACGAAACAGTGAATAGCGTTTTGTCTTTGAATCGTTTTGAAGAGCTATTGAAATTTATTCATGTTTGTGATAACAATAACCTGGATACTACCTATAAACTGGCCAAGTTTCGGCCCTTTTACACCATGTTGAAAGAAAGATTTCTGGAGCATTGCCATGCAGTACAAGACTTATCCATTGATGAATCCATGGTTCCATGCTGTGCACTCTAGGGTGGTTGGCAGTCCAAGGTAGATCGACTTGATTTAGATCATTCTTTACCCTCTGTCGAACTGGTGGCGGAGTTCTTGGCTGATGACCACGTGCAACTTCTTTGGCGTTGATGATCTTAGACGTCTTCTGTCTAGATGGCTTCGCTGGGCGAATCTCAGAGCACTCAAAGATCTGTCCTACAGATAAGTTCTTCTCCTGTACCGACTCGCTCAGTGGCTCAACGTCTGACTCTTCGTTTTCACTTGAATCTCCTGGCCAATACGCTTATGCTCAACACTGGAGACACGCAATTGATTTCCAGTAAGATTATCAATTATGCCATCATCATCTTCTGTACAACTATCCTCATCTGACCTAGCAGCGTCTTCTGGCGGAAGAAAGAAGATGTCAGCATTTTAAAATTCTTCATCTTCCAGCATGCCAATTCATGAACTGAATACCTAAAATAACAAACGATTGCCTATATTTCCAGATGTAAAGTCATGTAAGAACAGCAAAAAATATTGGTTGACACAATAAAATAACGTATGCCTAATTAAAATCTTATATTTTAGCCAAATTTTAAATATATATATATATATATATATATATATATATATATATATATATATATATATATATATATATATATATATATATACTTTCCATACACTTATTTATGTAAAAGTTTGTATACTATTATTGTTAGGGCATAGTAAATGAAAACTATAATAAAACCCCTGTTACTTTGTAGCTTTACACTGAAATCACAGAGGTACTTTATCTAGTAGTGACTAGAAACTGAAATGGTAATGCCATATCCCTTATCATATTAGGTTAACTGAATGTTAAAAAAAGTTTATCAATTAGCTCAAAGAAAACAATACTGAACATTATTTTTGTTTGCTAAAAGAAAGAGCAAGCCATTACATTACTGTAGCACAAAGCTGTAGCGTGTACTGCATAGCGTCCTTTTTTAAGGACACCTATTAAACCATAATTAACTAATTAATCGTAAGCAGCCAAATGTTTTTATTAATTCTGAAATTCTCTAATGAAAATGATCTTTTAATTCATACAAATAAAGTTTACTTGACAATTATGGTAACTCATATCACTTACCTATTTCCCAGAGACATCCCCAAAATTAGATTTTTCCGCAACTTTCAAATTTCAACACATATATTTCTGCTAGAGTAAACACAGAGTATCAACATCTGGTTTCATGTAAAAGTCCACTAACTCTGGGGTGTACAGAGTGATACATTAGTTTAATTTGGCATAAGAGGTGCCCGTGGCATGCCCAAATATATGCTGTTCTTAAAAAAGGACAGTATGCGTTGCTGGGTTAATTAGTTGTTGATCTAAGGATTGCTCTTCTGGAGCAAGAAAGCAGACTTTGAATATGAATACCTACCTTGAACCTGGCACGTGGCAGTGCACTGAAGAGAGAGAGAGAGAGGTAATGACGATAGGTGAGCGCATTCCACAGTTTGATTGTAGTATTATCAGTCGAGCTGACCTATTGTCTGTGCAGGTCTGTTCACTAATTGGAATACTTGGACGTACGATTTCGTATAGGACTCCCCTTGATATTAATTATTTCTGCCCCCTCTGCTTAATTGTACCTCTCGCCTTAAAACGTTTCTACACCTTTGTCTATAAATAACCCGCACTAACTGGTCCGACCGCGGATCAGTATGTGCGGGGTTCAAATCCTGGGCTCGCTCGTCACAATATTTACAGCGCTTTTTCGAGTGAGGAAACTGACGTCAACATTAGCTTTACTAGCTTTTTAAAATAACTTGCAATTATTGGTATATTTCCCATGTTACATATCTATCTAAACTGTGACACGACTCATGCGATCTCTTTAGCAAAAACCCTTCATGCGACGTGTAGAGAATATCATACAGGATGAAGCTTCAACTACATATTGCACTTTAACCCATCAATCAAGGTCAACAATAACCACCTCGACAATGCTAGTATGTGACGTGGCGGTCCTGGAGCCTGGGGAGGTCGAGACTGGACGGCCCTGCTGGATGCGGGGTGTGCTTTGTCTGGACTCCAGGCTGGTGGTGATCTAGAGGTGTATGCAGCGCTGTTTCGGAGAGGCGATTGCGATGCTTGTGGGTGGATCTGCTCCTGCTCATGTGGGTGGATCTGCTCCTGTGGGTGGACCTGCTCCTGCTCATGTGGGTGGATCAGCTCCTGCTCATGTGGGTGGACCTGCTCATGTGGGTGGACCTGCTCCTGTGAATGGACCTGCTCCTGTGGATGGACATGCTCCTGATCCTGTGGGTGGACATGCTCCTGCTCCTGTGGGTGGACCTGCTCGTGTGGGTGGATCTGCTCCAGTGGGTGGATCTGCTCCTGTGAGTGGATCTGAGCTTCCTCGGTCATCTTGCCTCACTTATGGTCTTCGGTGTGCGACCTCTACGACTTAAGTAGTATTTAAATGCAACATGAAGCCCAGAATGTGGAAAAAGATCAGAATCAAGGTTAGGAAGGTGTAAAAAGTTTAATTCAATATTTGAATGTCTCTATAGCGTAGGGGTAACGTCATGAAGTTTTAAATAATAGATCTTGACGTGAATCGAACCATCGTGGTTCGAATCCCAGCCGCGCTGATCTGAGAGGTAAATCTCAGACATTCATAGGACTGGTTATAGGCCTACTGAAAATGGTCTAAATTGCCTAATGGTTTAAACATGTGGTATTTAAAGTGATAGATATTAAGATAGTTGATCATTTCACTATAATGAGAGTTTAATTTTACAGTACGGTCTCTTTAGTAGCGGGGAGTCGCTTGACAATTAGCTCTTTCTCAGTTACACAGGGTCTTCGGACTTGCAGGAATCTCTTTATATCCTGCTATCCTCTCAATCTTCTATCGCTCTATTGGACTTTAAGTGAATGTTTGAATTTACAGCCGTTGGATTCTGACTTCGAATTAGTCGGTACTTTGCACGTGTAGGGCCCAATGTGTTTTAACTGTGACGTTATTACTAAAATGACTTTAAATATGACAAAGCTGAAGAAGAGTCAGAGTCAATCTGAGGTATAAAAAAAAGTAAACACGCATTATAGTGAATAATCAACTATGTTGATATCTATCACTTTTTAATACCACATGTTTAATCCGTTAGGCAAATTAGACCATTTTCCGTATAGCCAGTCCAGTGAATGTCCGAGATTTTACTCTCAGATCAGCGCGGCCGGGATTCGAACCCACGAGGGTTCAATTCACCTCAGGATTTGTCATTTAAAACTTCATGACGTTACCCCTACGCTATTTAGACATTCTATTATATTATTTATTATTTATATTATTTAGTATGCGCAGCAATAAATCAGCTTGTGGTAGAAATGTTAGAGCTACATGTACATGTACTGTAGTTGCCATTATGCGTGCATCTGATGACCAAGATTGTAAATACTTCCAACGTTTTACAAACCAGCCCTTATCTTTTAATGCTAATGAAAAAGATTCAGGAGACGGCCAAGCGCTACAGTAAAGTAATTCCCTTTCTTCCAGAAAATGGCACGAAATCAAGAAATAAATTGTTCAGACAACCCTCGTAGTAAAAATTAAGGTAGTTAGGAATTTTAAGTATAATTTAGGTATTTAGTTATAATTTAGGTATTTAATTAGGTGTAATTTAGTTATTAGATAAGGTAACTGAAGAATAAGCCAGACAGAATAAAGAAATATTGGACGATTCGCGAGATTTGTTATGCGGAGTAATAGTCGCTAATGTTTAATATTCACATAAATATTTAACATTTAAATGGATCTTCAGCCAATATTAATTATTGATTTCCAACAACAACAATAACAACAATACGATTAGAGTGCTACTGTTGTCCATGACAGCATCGAGCACTGTGGCACCACATCAAAACCAATGAGCAGAATGAGCGGCCCATAAACGGTGTAAGCCAAAATCCGGGTAATCAGTCCAAGTGCAAATTTCCAGATTAAGTAATGTACTGATTTCTTAATTGAGATGATTCTTCATCGTTGATCAAGGGCGTAGATAATTACTGTATTGTATGGATGATTATTCTGGAAATTTAAATGTAATTAGCACTATGACTTTTACAGAGATTTATGAGAGATACTACAAATTAATTGCATCATTACAGAAATACTGCATTGTTTAAGACTTGAATGTAGTGCAATTGATAATAAATTATGGACGAATAATATTAGCATTACAGAGAATTACTTTGATTCAACTTTAAACGTATTGTGATCGCTGTTAGATAACTGAAGGTTAGCAGAGATTTGAAAATTACTAATGATTAATTACAACATTACAGAGAAAAGAGAGAAATATATTGATTAAACATGAAATGTTGGCCTAGTATAATCGCTGAGAGATCAGTTGAGATTACTTTAAGATTACTTTAAGATTACGAGACACATGGAAATATATTCGAGTTCAACTGACTACTAATTAATTTGAAATGAATAACGACATCTTTGTGTCCTTACCAATGACTTTTGTTAGCAGTTGTTTTCTCTTGCCGAAAGCTTCTTTCGCCAGTGCAAATCTACATTATATATATATATATATATATATATATATATATATATATATATAATATATATATATATATTATATATATATATTATATATATATATTATATATATATATTATATATATATTATATATATATATATATATCTGTGTAAACAAGATAGTTTTCTCAGGGAATTACGCCCATGTCCAGTAAATGTTTCTTGAAGGTGAGGTAGGCATAGGGGCCCACCTTGTCTTAACAGAATCCCCCAATAAAATGGTATATACCAACAAGAATAGGGGACCACCTTGTCTTAACAGAATCCCCCAATAAAATGGTATATACCAACAAGAATAGTGGCCCACCTTGTCGTAACAGAATCCCCCAAAAAAATGGTATATAACACAAGAATTAATATTGGTAGACGACTTAAAGTTTTACTCATATGTCGACATGAATAGGCAAAAGAAAAAGAGAAGAGTGGAGGCGAAATATATCATGGATACCTGCCAGTAGGCTGTGCACTTAGATTAAATAGATAAATATATATATATATAATATTATATAAATATATATATATATATAATATACATACAGGGTGAGTAAAAAAAGATTGCACCTGCAAGTTTGAGTATCTCAGGCTATTGTTAATATTTTCCAATAAAACTTTTGCCAATACTAAAGGACAAATTTCTAATGTGGTGGCCAATTTTCATCCATTTTGGTATATAGATTTGCCAGTTATGCAAGTTTAATTAGGTAATTAAACAAAATAAATATATTGTTTTATTTTAATTTTATTGTAGCCCTGAAAAGGGTCTTTGTGGTGGTTCATAAAGAGCCAGTTATATCTGCTTGCATTACTGCCTATTCGAAATGCTTTCCTCCAGCTGCTACGCTGGACTGCAGTTGCTTTCTGAATGCTAGGACAGACTTCTTGTTGATTCCAGCTTTGGGCATTCTCTCCCGGATTGATTGTGGTACTTCCTGCAGTTCTGTCTTGTTTTTAGGCTTCGGTTGCTGTTTCTGATAGAGATGCAGCATGGTTCCCCAGACATGGTAATCCAGAGGATTAAGATCGGGAGAGTTTGGAGGCCATTCATTCTTCTTGATGAAATCCGGGTTTCTCTCGCTGATCCATTCCTGTGCATGACGAGATGCATGAGCCGGAGTACCATTCTGCTGAAAGATGAAGTCATTTGATAGAAGAGCATAGCAATCATCAAACTACTCCGGAAGCAAAATATTGACGTAATACTGAGAGTTCACCTTTACATTCTCGTCAATGAAGTGCAATCTGCCCTTACCGTTGTAGAAAACGCCGTTTTTAGGTAAAAATGAGGGGTTGCTCTGCTGAAACTTGCATAATTGGCCAATCTATGAACCGAAATGGATAAAAATTGGCCACCCCATCAACAATTAGTCTTTTATTAAATTGTAAAAGTTTTATTGAAAAATATTAACAATAGCCTGAGATATTAAAACTTTTTGCAGGTGTAATCATTTTTTACTCACCCAGCATATATACAGGTATATATACATATATATACATGTATATATATATATATATATGTATATATATATAGGGCCTATATATATATATATATATATATATATATATATATATATATATATATATATATATATATATAGAGAGAGAGAGAGAGAGAGAGAGAGAGAGAGAGAGAGAGAGAGAGAGAGAGAGATATGGATAGGACTGCAATCATCGATGATTACAGTACATAATAAATGCTTATACATAAGCTAAAGCTATAAAATTGTTCAAGCGCAAGAGGTCTTCAGTATGAGGAAAAAATTACTAACGAAACGTTTGAAGAAAGCCGCAAAGATAAAAATTGTTAGGACTTTAGTGTGGATCACGCTAATTTACAGTTATGAAACATTGACGTTAAGAAAGGAGGATATAAAAACTGAATGCACCCGAAATGCGGCTAACGCCGGCTATGGAGTAGATCAAATGGGCTGACAAAATTACTTAGGAAGAAGTGCTAAATAGGGTTGGCATACATAGACAACAGATATATATTATAAGGTATAGAAGGAAGTACTGGAAGGGTTATTTACTGAGATGAAATGGTTTTCCGAAAGAGGTAATTGCGAGAAGAATGGAAGGAAAACGCTTAGAGGAGGACCGAGACTTTGGATTTTGAATAAATTGAAAACTAATTCTTTTGTTGATATGAAGAGAAAGGTACAGGATAGAAATATATGGGAGAGTTGTATACCATGGACCTGCCAATAGGCTGTGCACTAATAGAGCGAGAGAGAGAGAGAGAGAAAGCTATAAGCCTACTGACCTTCTAGGTGAATGGTCTACACAGACATTGACGTAGATAATTTATTACAGTCTTACATAAATGACTCAGAGCCATAGAATTCACGTCAATCTTCAGTGCACTGAGTCTTTTAAAGCAGATTGCACAACATTTCCTCCTGAACCGAACTAGAAGTTGATCTGGGACTAGGGCCTACTACTATTAATATCTGCAATAAAATGTTGTAGTGACTATGATATTTCTTCTGAAGTTAACGTCAGAGAGCTCTAAAATGCTGATTTTGAGGCGTTTGAGGTGTGGAGTATTGGGCCCCAGGCCGTATAAGAGCACAATGAAGAACATTCACAGACTGGTCAAGTTTCTTTATTTTTATTTTTTATTTAATGAGTTTGTCTTGCACAGTAAAATCGTATGTAAATGAAAATCTCTTTAATGAGACATGAAGAAGCGGAGATAGGGTAAACCATAGACTTCAGGTACTTTCAGGGACTCTCAGAAAAATTTGTATAAACTTTATTAGGCGTTATAAATAAGTAGTCTCAATAAGTAAGCAGATATAGAACGATCATTTGACACCATAAACATTCAGTTCGAAAAATTACAAAAGCATATCAAAAATTTAAAAAACATTATTATTAAAATAAAATAACATGTTTGATAGTTCCATTTACTAAAAACATATTGACATCAGGTGTATACATTACAAGCCATGAAATATGATAAAATTAGTTACAAACATAATACTTTCCTTATCTAATATGATCTATTTGAAAACCAAAAAGTCGGATAAAACCTCTTGAGTGCATATAATTGACCAAATTGTCTAAAAAATTTCACTTAATAATGCGCTATATCTGAGCTACCAATCACTTGAAATCTTTTTAAACGTAATATCAGCTTAGTTTCTATTGAGCCTTAATAAAAAGTGTGGTGAAGGATTTCGTTACCCTAATTTTTAGGGTACCGAATTTCAATCGTTATCAATATGTTGCCATTGATAACGTTAAATCTACTGTTTTACCGAGGATAATTGATGTACCTCAATGATCAATATTGGGAGCTATATTATATAGCCTTTATCAGACCAGGATTTCGGTATCTAATTATCTTTCTCTACCATCCCATCGTTTAACTCATCAACTGTAGTTTAAGAATGTTACATATGGAATGTTGTAAATCAATTCGCAACTTAAACTCTTTAAATTTGTTTAAATTGTCATATATACATTTCCTTATATTATCATGGGTAATTACTGAATTTCTATTTAAAATCTTAGATTTTCATGTCTTATACTATTTTGTGATTTCTATTTCTTATCCTGGTAACATACATGTATATGTAATGTATTACAGTTGTCATCAGCATCATCCGTCCCTTGCGTTCTGTACAGAACATATAGTGCGGAAATATTTCTCGATTCGTTTCTATCATCAGCAATCTTCACATCGTCTTCCCATGAAATGTTTAATGCTCTCAAATCCTTGTTGATCGTATTTAACCAAGTACTTTTAGGTCTTCCTCGTTTCATTTTTCCTTGAGTTGGCTTCCAGTTAACTGCAGTCCTGCAGTCTTTGCGTATCTATAATCAGACATTCTCAGTAAATGACCTAAAAACTCCAACCTTCTCTCAGAAACTATTTCATCTATTTTTCTTTGTCCACTCCTTTCCAGTACTGTTTCATTTTTGACGTGGTCCCAATAGTGGATATTTAAAATTCTTCTGAGGCGTCTTTGTTGAAAAAAGTTTAATTTGTGCTTTTTTTTTATTAGTACTTTCCCAGGTTTCACAGGCATACATTAAAACTGGTTGGATAATTGTTGAATATATTTTATCTTTTATTGCTCCTCAATTTTATTACTCCTATTATTTATTACTCTTTTTTCTTTTGTTTTATTTTACTTTATTACTTTATTTTATTATTACTATTATTTCATTATTATTTTATTATTTTTTATTTTATTACAGTTGTCGTAGATATTAGGAAATTTTTAATGTCTCTTCTTTCTTCTTCCTTCATTGTTGACTGCGGTGGTCAGCACGACAGGGTACCTTAGTGCCCTCTCTGATGGCCTAGTAATAAAAGTTTAATTACTGTTTAATAATATATACTGATTACACTGTTTTGATTTATTAATGTTGATTTATACTGTTTGTTTAGACTCGTAACACTTTGTCTGCATTCACAGTTATTTGTGCTCTATTTCTCACTTTAGATGTTTCGATGTTTAATGATTTTAAACGAAAAGAGTTCAATCAAACAATATATCACTGAAAGTCAGGTGGAGATTTGAATCTTCGAATTCCTTATACCTAGACGTTCCTACTACTAATTGGACCATCTACAGTAGGTCTAAGTTATTCGAAAACTTCTAATTATTATATCTAATAAGCACATCTGTCATTTTCTCATTTCCCAGTTGCATTGAGTAATCAATCAATCTTAAGGGGCTTAATCCGCAAGTATTATAAAACACGACTAAAGGAAAACATAAGATATGCCTTATTTTTTAAGCTAAATTCTACTATAAAATTTAGTGAAGGTGCAGTCTTTGTGGTGTGTCAACTTATTGGTCAAAGTGTTTTTTTACTATGAAAGAACTCCGCGAGTTGTAGCTGGGCACTGTTATTTGACTGAACACTAAAGCGAAAGAGAAATTTATTTCTATATTTTATATTTTACTTTATTTTGGTGATAGTATTCAAACTGCTAATGTGAAGATGGTGTGAACAAATTTTGAACAAATGAGGTGTGAACAAATTTTCTATAGTGTCAATCTTTACAAAGTCCATTCAAAACTTTCACAACAAAATTATTTATAAGTATTCTGGTTCGAGTGACAGGAAGCTACTTTTAAATGGATTTACTTAAATCCATTTAAAAGTAGCTTCCTGTCACTCGAACCAGAATACTTATAAATAATTTTGTTGTGAAAGTTTTGAATGGACTTTGTAAAGATTGACACTATAGAAAATTTGTTCACACCTCAGAAGGATGGTAAAATCTGTGTAACTAGTTTTGTAATCTTACATGTGTATGTAAAATTGAGCAAATTTTCATATCAGGAGCTACAATAAAAAGTTTGTTTGAATATTTTGTTTGTCACTCTAACCCACAGACTTATAGCGTTATTAGCGCTATTAACAATGACCTCATTGACGACTCACTCACCTTAACTCTGTGATAACGCTTATCGTAAATGTTCATTTGTGTCATACAGGCACCACGCGCTTTAATTTCGTGAAGAAATGAATCGAGATCTTAAGTAGAAGCACATTAATTAATTTAAGCACCATAAATAATTGCAGCCGTGTAGAAAAGGACTTCTACTCTACTTATCCTGCTGTACCGTGAACTCGTTTAGGGTTGCGGGACCTTACCCTCATTGTTATTTCATTAATTATCATATTGGTTTGTAACGATTTGAATACTAGTAATGAAAACTGATGATAATTTTCTTCGTGTTTTAAATGAACATATTCTTACCAATGATTAAAGTTTCGTTATATACTCAACTTGAAA
Organism: Enchytraeus crypticus; assembly: GCA_905160935.1. NCBI lineage: Eukaryota > Metazoa > Annelida > Clitellata > Enchytraeida > Enchytraeidae > Enchytraeus > Enchytraeus crypticus. The sequence continues at coordinate 1,251,232 of CAJHZI010000811.1, read as the reverse complement.
GCCCTGATGTTCAGGTATTTCATACCATTTTATAGTACAAACGCATTCTGCCGCTGATATGGAATAGTTAACTGCCCTATATTAAACGGTGACGGTGAAAATATGACGTGGTGATAAAACTGCATTATTCATGCAGTTTTCTCACCACGTCCTTCACAACTTCACCGTGTCCTACACTATATACAATACATGTAGTTGCATAAGGAACGTGTACTATGAACTAGAGGCACGATGAAAAAAAAGAAAAATGCAATGATTTAGGGTGAAAAATGCAATGATTTAGCGGAATTAGGATAAAATCGCAATTCGCTTTCGAGTGCGGAAACTGACGTTAACATTAGCTTTACCAGCTTTTTAGCTTTAAAAGAGGACTTTTGGATTTGTGGTACAAAAATTGAAATCAAAATAGCTTTTATCTAAATAAATTCAAGAATAGTTTATCTTCTATGAAATAACTACGGGGATTTTTCAAGCTCTTTAAATTTTAAATCAATCTCAGGATTAACAAATTTTAATTGATATCAGTGCAGAATCTGACAATTTCGGCCTCAAATCTACTCAAGTCGTTGCATTTAGGTGCTTCAGCTAAAAATCCTTTACCTGCAGAGGGTTAATTGCTAGTTATGATTAGATTAAATTTACTGTTCTAAGTAGCTAGTATTTGCTTAATTAGACAAAAAAATAATTTAGAATATAGTTGTATATTGCTTACATATAATTAATGGAAAGTAGCCTATGCAGTTAGCTTAGCCAATTTATATTGCTAGGATAAATAAGTTTAATTACTCTGGTTAATTACTGTGAATGTCGTAATAGCGTAGGGATAACGTCATGAAGTTTTAAATGACAGATCCTGAGGTGAATTGAACTTCGAATCAACAGCTTCGAATCCCAACCGCGCTGATCTGAGAGTAAAATCTCGGACATTCACTGGGCTGGTTACACGGAAAATGGAATAAATTGCCTAACGGTTTAAACATGTGGTATTAAAGAGTGATAGATATCAACATATCTGATCATTTCACTATAATGCACGTTTACTTTTTAAAATAATAGTTATCCAAGCGGTTTTTATTTTGTTTATTTAAATGATTCAATCAGTTCACACAATACAGCTTGAAAAGTTTCACACAATACATCAATTTATATGAAATGAAAAAAGGATACAAAAGTGTAAAGACTCTAACATGGATACAAATAAAAGAATTTAAACAAATAAAATGTCTTTAAATACCATAGAATAACATTTACAACATACCAATGGTCACATTATCTGTATATATTAAAATACATGTAAATACTAAGCTATAAAAATAAAATAGTTATTAAAATAAAGTTTATCAAAATTGCGCTTTAATAAAATAACACCATTTTACACAGTAAGACTTACTAACACATTCATAGTTAAAATTCAAATGCCTAAAATTAGTTAAGTGTCAAACACTGGTTTCTGTAATCTTAATTTATTTCATACAGATCTTGTATTTTTAAATAATTTTGTAATTTCGGTACTCAAGGAAATTTCTTTTAGGTATTTTTATTTCAATTTGTTCTACAATTTCCGCATTTTCATGAGGGATATGAAAATGAATTAATAGTTAGGCCTACAGTAATTTCTTGCACTACTATGCTGCTTATGATAATAATATTTCAAATCTTGCCACCCCGAAGTTAAGCTACATTGTCGTCACTGATATTTCTACGTAAAGTACTTTATCGCTGACGCCCACCTTTCAGTCAGCAGAACTTGTTTTTACGAATAAATAAGGAGAAAATAAAACGTGTGAAATATACAGTAGAGTAGGCCTAGTGGAATACAGTAAAGTACATATCTAGTGACGATCCCGTAACTGTTCATTTCAGTTTTTATATTCATTAAACGTAATGCAATTTCTTCAGCTTAACAATGATAAGGCCTTCTAGAAATTTTTTAATATTCCGCTGTTGTTAAAGAAAAGGCTAGATATTATCACTTAAGACTTCACATTGTAATTCATCGATAACTATGCGATAAATTGAAGCAGCATCATTATTTCACAGAGAGTATCAAAGAGAGATACGTAAAACATAAATGTAATTTGGTCATGAAGACTTGTGAAAGTAAAAATTTATTTTAAGAAATATATTTAGAAATAATATGAAAGGACCATCTAGCCATTTAGTAGACAATTAAAACATCTATACCTTATATTTTTATTTTATTTTCAATGCAGTTGTATTTGTTGTAATGCACTGTTATTATTTTGTGTTTATTGTATGTAACTTACTACTACATCTTGATGGTGTCATAAAGATTCATATATTTCTAATAGTTAGTTAATCAATTGGTGTTACAGGCGTAGTCACTCTAAGCCTAGTATTATTTTTTGAACAATATACTATTAAATTATTGAAAGTAACGTGCTAGCAGACATTTAGCAGTAATATGTAACCCTACCTTAGATTTGTCATTTGGCTGAAAATGCAAGCTAAAGCAGGAGGGCTATTTAATTATTCAGCAAATTCTTTCCTATATATATATACACATTATATATATATACATGTATATAAATATATACATATACATTATATATATATATATACATGTATATATATATATATATATATATATATATATATATATATATATATATATATCGGGGAAATCATTATGCTTGTTGGTTTTATAAACAGCATCCGCTTTAAAAATATAAAGTCTTTAGTATAAGTGATTAGTTGATTTGGATACAATTAATAAACAAATTTAAAAAGATGAATTCAAAGCTGTCAATCATTGTCTTTCTATTCATTGTGAAAGGTAAGTAAAAGTAGACTTTATTCAATCGATAAAATCCATCAAGCATTCAATCAAACGCCACATACATAGTATACATGTAGAACGTCAGTCTATGGCAGAGTATTATATTGTCACAACGCAAGAACTATATTATATGAACATAAAGCTGTATATCACTAGTAAATGGTCCCAATCAATGTGGTTTCAGCACTGTAGCGTGTCTTTAATTTCAATAAACAATTAACCCATAAAATTCAATTTATTTTCGTAATACCTCTTCGAGCTGTATCTACTATAGCCACCTCTTGCTGAGAGAGGCATATATACTAGATTTAACTACATGTTATGGAAACAAATCAGAATCAACTGTACATGCAATGTTCGATTCATCTCTCACTTTACTTAAACAAAATGAAAAGTTTCCAAATCAATGCTACACTAACATAATCCTATGAATTTACAGACTACTTAATTTAAATCAGTTTCGTAGGTTATAGTTTAAATCACTTATGCTGTGATAGTCGACAGGATGACATATTTAACGCTTTCTTTTGTGATATTTTCAATATCGCCCATTGACTGGTATAATGATAGGAATATGATAATGAAGGTTAACATACCCTGGTTAAGCTGGGATTTAAGGCATAATGATGATGATGTATATGTTAAACACTCTTCCACGCTGCAAGTAATGCCCTTTTTTAAGGACTCTTTCTATATATGACTATTATTCACCAAAATACATGCCAGTAAGAACAGAACAAGACATGAGAAATAATAACGAAAATAACAAAAACTGCGGATTAAACTAAATTGAAATAAAAATTAAAAACAGACCATTTGATTAACTATAAGGCCTAATAATCAATCAACGTAACCTATTCTTCAGGTTCTGAATCACCTCTTACGATAGTCTTAAAATGTTATATCCAATGAATATTATGTTAATTCTATAGATAAAGCACCAACAGAAAAATACATTTACTAGATAGTTTTAGGCTACTAGACTTTTTAATATGTCTAAATATTAAGAAGTTATAAATATAAAAATTCCTAATTATAATTAGGCCTATTTTTCAATTGGTTAAATTCCGTTAACTTTGTATGTGTCATTTGATTACACGCATAACGGAAAGGACAGAGATCATCGATTTTAACCCAACCGAACCGTCTTTATGAGTATTTCTTGCATTATGGAAACGGACGACAAACTTATAACTTTTGTCTATTCAATTTTAGGGTCACTCAGCGCAATAACTTCTGCCCCTAAGAACGTGATCAACGTGGTAGGAACCAAGCTGATCCTCAACTGCAGAAGTGATGCGACTCTTGCTAAAAATCAGATCTCTTGGTATTTCTCTCAGTATAGCACTAACTACACAGCAACAGTAGCTCCCGAGTGCGCTCCCGACTCCAATGATTTCTCTGTTACCTCAGGATCAGCGGGCGAGTGTAATCTAGTCATAGAGAGCTTAGACGGTCGCTATGCTGGTCTGTATACATGTGAGAACGGCGGCGAGTCTCCAGTCAGCGCTAATGTTGGAGTCATCGGTTCGTATGTTATGATCAAATGATAATAAGTTGATTTTCAGTAAAGACACAAAATGCATAAACGACATCAACAGCAATTCCTACATCTAACGCGATAAAAATTGGTCGTCCGTTAATATTCAGAGTATCTTAGCTAGCTGACTACCATGAAAATCATCATACTTACAGGTCTGACACCAGATTTGAGGCGGGTCTACTGCCAACTTTGCCCATAAATTCTGACAGGCATTAGATTTTTGAACATGATATCAAAAATTATAGCTTTACGTTGTCGGAATGTTCAATATTTGAAACTGAAACTGTGCAACATTATAATGCACTTCAGTGTCTACCGATGATGTAATTTAATGTAATACTGTATGGTCTGTGTTATTACACAGCTAATCCTAGTAGATGTGGCGTGCTAGTATTGTTGTACTGTGAATTTCTAATATTGATAATAATTAATGCAACAATACAAGAGGAGTACATAAATGCGGAGTATGCAAGCAATTCTAAACAACCGAAACGCACTTGCAAGTACCTGAATGCATCAATCAATAAATCAGAATACACAATATCATTAATGCTATACATGTATATTAGGTTTTTTTGCTACATCAGTAGCGATTACTCTCACGTCTAATTCCAGTGTAGTAAACTAACAATAGTCTAAGCATGATAAAGTTCAAAGTTCGCGATAATTATTATATAAATAGATAAATCTAACACCTCTTTTGAGGCCTTTTTGAGCAGTTAACTACATAATAATGGTTTAACGTCACATTCCTCTTCTAAACAAAATGTTAGGATATCAAATTCATGCTTATTGTCAAAATACGCTTAATTTTATATTACATTTCACACAGTTTCAGGCCCGAACTGCGAAATCTACCCCAACTCATCACTCGTTGAGGATCAAGCTGTCTATATGGCCTGTGATGCAGCCTACACGGGAAACTTTGGAGTTTGGATCACTTATGTATACTATGAAACAACCGAAACAAAGCGTTCATCATCTGCAGCACCGCAGCTCTCAAAGCTGGCAGACGATTCTGACTGGACCGCAGGCCCAAATATCTCCTTTGTCAGCAATATTACCATTCGTGCGAGTGCGCCAATTTTGCAGCGTGTTGGTTACAGCCTCAACTTCACCAGTAAAATTCCTGAGCCTCCTATGGGCAATGCGACTAACCAACCAAGCTATAAATTCGAGTGGACTACTCCAGCTTTGCCTGTCATGTGTAAGTTCAGAAATAGCAATACAAATCATTCATACATGCAGAAATCCTCAATATTCACTTCCTGTCTTGAAACTTATCACTGGCTGGATGATCACTGGATTTGAATCTGCAGCTTTTGATAAGCAGTAGAACACTTATCATGCTACTAGCTCAGTCAAACAAGCAAAATAGCCAATGATGCGCATAATATTGCTTAATAACCCTTTCATCATAAGTTAGTCAAGTATGGTTATAGACTCCTTTAAAAAACTATATATACACACACGCACACACATATATATATATATATATATATATATACAGATATATATATATATGTATATATACACTTATATAATATTATATTTAATGAAATACTATAATACTATACATAAACATATATCATATATATATATATATATATATATTTATATCTTAGTGCACTGACCACTGGCAGGTCCATGGTATACTACGCCTCCACTGTTCTCTATCTTCCTATTTTCCTCTTCACATCCACATATGAGAGGATCTTTTATCATCTAGCATTTCTTTTGATATACCATTATTCTTGGGGGAATTCTGCTTATGATGAGGTGGGCACCCTGAGCCTTCCTTAGCCTCGACTAACATTTACTGGGCAGGGGAGCCATTCCCTGAGAAAACAATCCTGTTTGCCCATATATATATATATATATATATATATATATATATATACATGTATATATATACAGTATATATATGTATATATATATATATATATATATATATATATATATATATATATATTTAAATATTATAATACTAATCAAATGGGCGCATTGCAAACTGTCGTCAGTCAATCCAATTTGTGATGTTGCAGCTAAACGGCACTTTCTTGTCCGGCAAAATCTAACTGTATACTTGGCATTAATACAATTGTGCTAGATTTAACAATACGCACAACATCGGTATTGTCCTATCTATTGCATAATAGCTGCTTCAATGCAAATGCCAATATTATAATACAAGCATGTAACATCTTGTTTTGTTGCAGTTGCACCTACAACCTCGCGTATTGCTATAGATGGGTGCGTTTCTCCACTTCCATTGGGAGCCGAGCTCACCTGCTCTGCACTAGCAGATCCAGTCGCTAATTTCACCTGGCTGCATGAAAACACAACCGTGTCCCAGGGTCCAAAGGTTAAACTGGATGTTTACGGTAGTCAATTGATATACACCTGTGTCGCTATGAACAGCGTGGGCAGTGGTGAAAAATCTTGCACAGTCTCAGTCGGTGCAGGTAGGCTCTGAACATTATTGTAAATTACTGCTGCTTTTATCTTTATAGGACACTGCAACTTTTGTACATTGTTGTTGTTGTCACTGTATTTTACCGTTTCCAAGTTTATATTTTACTCCATTAAACTGATATTTTTCCTGTAATAAATCTTTGTTTTCCATTGAATAAGCAGATCAATAAAATCTACCTATAAAGTGAGAACGTTTTCTTGATGATAATTATTTTATGCTACATGAAGCGCTAGAGCCATTTTTATGGCAAGCCATCGCAAACTAATAATCAAATAATGAATTGACTTCTAAACGAGATAACCTGCCTCATGACTACAGAGAAATAAGATTTGTAGCAGGGACCAAAACTGTAATTAGCCTAATTGAAGCAGATGTACATTAAGAGCTCAAGTCAGTCCTAGCTCATGGAAGATCTGCGTACAGGAGATTAACCAGACTAGCAAAGACAAACATCCCCGGCTTTTAACGTAGAGTAATTTCTAGAGAATCCGGTGCAAGTAATTCATTAATTGTAATTTTTTTAATTTGCTGTAGGTACAACAATTGAAGGGTTCAGCTGCGCTGTTCTTACACTGATAGGAGTTGTCATTGGATTCTTCAATACCATTGCTTTTCCTTGACCCATTCTAACGTACTTAATCTCTCTGCGTATGAAATTAATTAAATGCAATGGACTAATTTAATTAATCTGTTGCAGCAATTGAGTTGAGCAACGCTTTGTGATTTTGTATTTTTGCATTGCAATACATGCTGCGTATTATGTGATATCATTTAACTCTGCATTGTAAAAAATATTGTAGATTAAAATTGTTAGCCAATTATTAGTGTACGGCTAGAATCCAAATAAATACTTTCTTAAGTTCGGGACAAAGAATCGAAAAAGTGAACACTTTAAAAGTTATGAATTATGTATTAAAAGTTATGTATTAATGTAATTTTATATCAAAGTACTGTCAGAAATGATATGATGTCTAACAATGATTCAAACTCGTAACCTCTTTCGTATATAGTTTAAGAGTGCCATTTAACTCAGCCTTCTCAACAGAATACAATAAACAAAGACTTCTCTGTAGTACTTCTAAGCAATATTTTTTTCAAATAAAAAGTGCATAATTAAGCTGGTATGAAACATACATTGTGCATCTCTCCCTGTTCTGTCAAGCGCTAGGTCCAAGGTACGTATTAAAATAATTAAACATAGAGAACGAGAATATTGAAATAATTATTGTCAAATTTCAGTCGACAACATACATGCATCTTCTCGGCGACTAGCTAGATAGAGCAATGCTCTCACTAGAGACCTATTGAATAGTATGGGACTTATTTTACTTTCATTGCATCATTCATTATGTTTTGTTCACTTTTATGCACCTATAGTATGATTTACTTTTAACGGTTATGTTCACTTTATTTACTTGTAGCTGACTGTATGTCTGTTGTTATTTTAGTTATAGTCATTCACATGATATACATATTATATTTAAAAGTAAAGGAAACATTAACCGCATTGCAAAATCATGATACTGTTCACATTCATAGATTTGCTTTCAGTGTTAAATATAACTGAGTAGTTCAAGCGCCTTTTTAGGATTTATTGCTAAAATTATCTCATTGCAGTACAACACGGATAACTACTAAATTTCCGTTCAGTTACAAGTTGCAACAAGGGCATCCTATATTTCAAAAGCAAATTCATTCATTTAAGTCTTCGCAATCATTCTGAAGAAGCCCATGTCATTCGTACTGTATAAATTAAGTATGCTTGCAGAAGTTAGAAATCTCATCTAATATGTACAACTTGATTTTCTCAACCACGCTGCCTCTCTCTCTCTCTCTTTCTCTCTCTCTTTCTCTCTCTCTCTCTCTCTCTCTCTCTCTCTCTCTATATATATATATATATATATATATATATATATATATATATATATCTCCCTATAGTAAGCAGTTAAATGGGAGGATGGCTAGTTCAAGGTAAGGATGCATACTCAGAGTCTACTTTAACGTTTCAAAATATGCACTCCATCGATTAACAAGTTAATCCCTTCACAAATGGATATGCATTATCCATAGCTTATGCAGCCCATAGTTTGGCAAAAGTATCATGTTCGGACTAGAGGAGTTAAATTAGTCAAAATATTGAGTTAAAACGAATTGACATATAATATATTTTATGCGGTAATTCATTGAATTCTTCATTACCATCAGTGAACTTGCGTTTCGCTCTTTAAAAATACTCTACCCGATTTCACAAATTTTATCCTGATTTCTTTTGAACGCTGATGCCACTGAGCGGTATTTGGACTTTACTTTGCGATCATTCGTATCTCTGTGTCTAAGCACAACTATATCGCTCCTGTTTGACGATCTTTTCCTTTGGCAACCTAATGATTGTATGAATCTTCTCCTGAAACCAGTCGACAAGAATGCATAGATGACGGGATTCATGCAAGAATTAGCATAGGATAGAACATGTGCGAGCAAGCGCATGTAGTAGAATAAGTATGTTGGTCTCCATGAGTTCGGATAGAAGCTTATCCACAGCCACGTGCAGTGGGAGGGCAGCCAGCAGACAGCAAACACAAGTACGACGACGAATATGAGTCTCGTTACTCTCCTCTTAGCGAGATTACTCCTCCTCTCACCAGGGCCACTGGTGGTCTCCATGGCCCACAGCCGCAGAACTGTGAGGGCACTGAACAGAACGATCAAGAGGGCGGGCAGGATATAGGCCGTTATGAATAGAACTAAGTAATATATCGGTTTATACTGATGATATTCAGCCCAGTCGTCTGCACACACCGCATACCCGTCGTATACGCGCACAGTATAGACTAATCCCATAGGAGTGGAGACGAGCAGCGCCATAGTCCAGATCACTGCGCACATGATGAGTGCTGAGCGAGGTGTGCGCAAGTGCTTGGTGTGAACAGGGAAACAGACTGCAAGGAATCTATCCAGAGACATCCCCACTAGTGTACCGATACTGGTGGACATGCTGCCATACTGTACGAAGTGAACCAATCTGCAAATAAGGTCTCCAAACGGCCAGGGTCTGGTATACGTGATGGTGTGAATAGGTGCACAGAACAATACGAAGAAGATGTCAGCTAGGGAAAGATTCAGAATGAAGAGGTTTGTAGTGTTCTTGTAGTGATCTCTATTCCTAATCACAACGAGAATGACGAGAACATTTCCCAGGCAGCCCAGTACGACGATGAGAGTGAATGCCACAGGAATGAGGGTTGTTTCATTGCCTTGTTGGCAGCATGTTTCCTCGTAGTCGTCTGATGATGCGTGGCTTTCGTTTACAGAAAAACTGAAGTTTTCAGTTATCTCATCATCAAACATCATTTCGTCTGGCACGCTAAATTCAATTCAGAGTCTTTGAATCAGTCTTTAATTTCCTAAAACACGTATAATTATCATAAATAATAAATCAAATTAGTAAATTTTAATTTTATTTATTTAGAGCTTAGATTTTTAATTATTTTAAAAGTCAATATCTAGAGATGTCTGACAAATCTATAAATCATAAAAGATTTTCGACCATTAGATAAATTTACTGTCGTAATGACTCATACATTTTGTATAAACCTTTAACAGTATTTTTTAAATAAAACTCAACCGTATTCTTGTTTTTTCTAAAATTGCTTCTTAAATATTTATGCCAAACGATTTTACTATATTGTTTCATTGACATATACCAATATGCTTTTGCGTATATTATAATAAAAGTTGCTATAATTTTTTTCTGTAGTCAAGTAAATGCTACACACCATTGCTCAGTCATTGCTCTCTCTCTCTCTCTCTCTCTCTCTCTCTCTCTCTATATATATATATATATATATATATATATATATATATATATACCGTATATATATGTGTGTGTGTTATGGGGAATGATGTAGGTGTTTTATGTGTTGTATTTACTGGAATATATTTATTTCTATGATATTTAATGGTATTTTTACAATTGTGGATATACTGTATGTATAAATGTATGCAACAATCGCAGCATGGTCACATATTGCAACGGAATTAATTATTTGTAAATTACTGTACAGGACATTAGAAACAGAGATAAATCTCATCAATCCATCAGCTATATTAGTATTAATCCGTAGCAGAGTGGAATACTATTCAATCATGTATATATTATTTTCAATTTCCACTATTCCTACGTCATTCGTTGCTAAAGGAGATCCTAATTATACCTGCAATTATCACAAGAGATAAATCTTGGAGACACTCAAGAAGGGATATGCCGAACTAATGAGAAACTAACGTTAGTGGCGTGGCAGACTCTCATTCTAAGTTGTTATTTCCATGCAAGCATTTGACGTTGATTACTTCATTACAAGAGTGATATTATTCTGTGGTCCTTGTATATTCGTTGACATAGTCGACAAAGAAAGTCGACATTGCGACAATATTTTACTCGGATAGTTTTAATTTACTGGATAAGAAAGAATGGGAAATTAAACCGCCTAAGGCGGCAGCATGGATTTACAATTCGAGCGCTCTCTGAACAGAGTAACAATTGAACGATAGAACAAATATGTCACGGCTTCTCAGCCAGACTTAAGTCGGGTTTGCTGTCATCCTCGTTAACTAGAAAAATATCTGAGTAAAATACTTTGCGTGTATATCGTGGCGTGATTAACTCTCAAACAGGAGGGTGGATATTTGCAATTCAGTTATGACTTGGATTGAAGAGAAGAAGAAGAAGAAGAAGAAGAAGAAGATGATGATGATTATGATGACGATGAAGATGACGATAGTGAAAATTATGATGACTCTATGGTTAGCTGTAGTTGTTGTCTTATCTTAGTACATCGTGCAGCTGGCACATGTTGAAAAATAAATTTAGAACACCCTATAGACATTCAATTCAATGCTGTAAACACTCGGTCTTTAATGGTGATCGTTCAATACTCTCCGAGCCCGACGTTAATTAACTGCGTCTTTCAAGTGCACGTACTTAATAAATAACGCTAAACCCTAATCATATCCTAAACTCTAATCATACCTCTGATCATGTCAATATTAACCTCTGATCGTTCAGGGTTTATCTCTCATCATTGGTCTTCCCTGTACCTAAGTTTGAATCCGGCTTTAATTTCTATTCCTTTCTATTTAGTTTTAGTTTTACAAATCGTTAGTTTCTATTCTAGTTATTCCGAAATCTTTTGCTCTTTACAGTTTTATGCTAATTTCATCAAGCATGTTTCTTATCTCTAAATTTCTATGTTATGTAATTTCTATGTTACTATGTTTTCATGTTTCAAGTCGTCAGCTAGATAGAGCTCAATTGTTCTCATTCTATTGGCCGTTTTATTTGAGTTCTATGGCGTTGTATTCTCATCGTGTATAATTATTTGATTCAGATATAAATAAATGATCATGGTCCTCTATCACAAAATTATATATTTTTAAGTTAATTATTTATTGTTACAAAAAGATAATGTTAGCGTCAGTTTCCTCATTCGAAAGCATTGTCAGTGACAGGGCGAGCCAAAGGTTTGAACACCGCACATACTGCTCCGCGGTCGAATATCTTACCGACATCGACACTGAATGGAGCCAGTGGCGATGTCGATTACCTACTGCACCTCAGGTATTTGAATGTGTTGATATAATGTATACTCTAAATTCTTCTCACACTATCATTCTGCCTATATAACGTTCAAAATCATTTTTCATTGATTATCTGTATGGTGTTTTTGATTAGATACTTATCTGATAATGTAAACCTGTGAAATGTAATTCTTGCTGATTTTGGGGCAGACCTGTATCCCCCTTATTATCCGATTATGATGTATAGCAAGGGTAGTTCAAAGGGTAGGTACGGGAAGACTTCGCACTGCCAAAGGTATTATGATAAATATTTACGCCGCCATAAAAATGTTTTTGTTTGAATTTTTATAACATCTTATATATATATATATATATATATATATATATATATATATATATATATATATATATATATATATATATATATAGATAGATAGATAGATAGATAGATAGATAGATAGATAGATAGATAGATAGATAGATAGATAGGTAGGTAGAGTTGATATCACAATAAGTGATACGAAATTGGAACAGGTAAGGAGTTTCAAATAGTTTTGTCATATTTCCCGATGATGGGAAATACGAGATTGAAATACGCAGTAGGATAGAACAAGAAAAATTGGACTTCAGTAATAAGAAAGAACTTTCAACAAAAAGTCTAAAGAAAGACACAAAGTTAAAGGTAGTGAAAACCTTGATTTGGACCACGCTATTATATGGATGTGAAACATGGACCTTAAGAAAGGACAATAGTAGAAAACTAGAGGCATTGGAAATGTGGATAAGGTGAAGAATGGAGAGGATTAGCTAGACTCAAAAGATTACAAAGGAGGAAGTTCTGGAGAGATTTGGTACAGATAGACAGTTGATAAATGTATTAAGAAATAGGAATAAGAGTTGGATAAGACAGATTCTATTTATGGGAGAAGGTCTATTAAAAGGCCTATATAGAATTTCCCTCCTATAAGTAGGAGGGAAATAGTTACAAGATGTACGATTTGCAGATGACCAAGGAATGGTAGCGGGATTGGACTGCAGAAGATAATGGATAGGCTGAATAATACGGCATTGAGATATGGCATGAAGATTAATATAAAAAAGACGAAGGTTATGAGAGTTTCCAATATAAAAGTGAAGTTAATATCACAATAAATGGTACGAAATTGGAACAGGTAAGGAGTTTCAAACATTTGGGTCATACTATAGCCGATAACGGGAAATGCGAGACTGAAATATGCAGTAGGATTGCACAAGCAAAAGCGGTCTTCAGTAATAGAAAAGAACTATTAACAAAAAGTCTGAAGAATAATACAAAGAAAAAGATAGTGAAAACTTTGGTTTGGACCACGCTATTGTATGGATGTGAAACATCGACCTTAAGGAAGGAAGATATTAGGAAACTGGAGGCATTGGAAATATGTATTTGGAGAAGAATGGAGAGGATTAGTTGGACTCAAAAGGCTACAAATGAGGAAATTCTAGAGAGAGTTGCCACAGATAGACAGTTTATAAATGTATTAAGAAATAGGAAGAAGAGATGGATAGGACACATACTATGGGGGAAGGTCTATTAAAAGAGGTCATAGAAGGTAGAATGGAAGGGAGAAGAGGCAGGAGCAGGCCGAGAATAGGTGTGTTAGATGATTTAAAGACCCACTCATACGTGGAAATGAAGAGGAAGGCGGAAGACAGAGAAGAGTGGAGGCGTTATATACCATGGACCTGCCAGTTGAAAGATTTCATTATATTGCAATTGAAAATATAGATATTTTACTTTGAAATTTTTCAGTTACAATGGGGGTTTCACATCTGTAGCGGACTTTGACCTGCTCGTGTATAAACTTGAATATTCACCCAAAACTGTTGCACAAAGAGAGCTCAACAATTAGTTAATACGCTTATTCTAGATATATTTTCTGACAGCTTAGGCTGCTTAGTACTTTTCGAATAGTGATTTTGACTATCTCAACATTGTATAAAATATTTTAACTATAAAGAAGGAATAGCAAGTTACAAGGATTGGGTAGTGACCACTGTCTCCTCAGAACCATTGCCAAGCAATTAACACTTTCATAACTTACACAGTCATTTTGTGCTGTAGGTTATAGCAATATGAAAATTTCTGATATATATTGTTCAGGATCTTTCGGCGCTCTCAATTCCATTTTTATAAATACAGCATTTAGAGAAAACGAACGAAAGTGAAATTTAACTATTGTCCTGCTAAACGGCACTGTCATGCGTGTGAATGCAAGGATTTAACGGATAAACTGTTTGAGTCCATCGCTTCATAAAGTGGTTGTCTTCATCCATGAAAGTCTATCAATCCTGCTCATATGTGATTTGCAGAGCATATAGTGTACAAATCTTATCAGATAATCCTCTCCATTCGAACAAAATATTTTGGACTAATAAAAAACTTTACGCTCAGATCGAAGATGCTAAACAAATATAAAAACGCAGGGTTTGCCTCTGCTGTTTCTTGTAGGATGGGAGCCAACTAGCTTTGCAAAGTAAGTAGAATGTCAAAGTCTAGAATCTTACAGAATCATTTTTATAAATAATCTTAATTATCAAATAATCCAATAATCTTTCTGGCAATAATCTCTGTTGCTTTCTATTTGTAAGTGAAAGACGAAGTCGAATTCGGCTTCGAGAAGCGAATCTCTGTATTACGGTTCAGCGAACAGTGCGGTTGCGAGACTGCGATATTTCATCAGTCTTTATGAAACCCATGCTACTGCAAAATAGTCGATGCTACTGCAAAATTTACGTCACTCACCAGGCTGTGCGAATCTGACAAATGAAATCTTTCAGATTCCACATTTCAAAGTAGAATGTAATATTTAAAGGATGTAGGTTGTAACATAGCAATTCAACTTAATGTAATTTTATGACATATTTATTACTGTAAATTTCAACTATAAAATGCGTACCGTCAAGAAATTCGTACCGTCAAGATAATTGTGGCCAAGGGTATTAATATAATGACGTTGTCCATATTTATTTAGAGTGACCACAAAAAAAATCACATTGTTCATGGAAAACTCCATGGTTCTACATGTAAAATAATTCGTAATTTTGTAAACTTGAAGTAAAATGGTAAAGAAGACAGTTTAACATTATTTGTTTTTAAAAATTAAGCTAGGTCCAAAATTGTTGATGATATGAAATTTTATTCGGAATCCACACCCAATATCAGAAACACATTTGAGTAGATAAGATGGCTTCTATACGGTTTACATAAACAGCCAGAGAATAAAGGCTGTTTTCTTTTATAAAGTCCGGTAAAATGGTGTTCATTGTATGATTACATGATTACATACGACAGCAGTTATAAGTTCAGGAACTGTTTCATGTGACGTCCATCAGCCTAAGTGCAAGCTGCAGCCATTTTCTTATTGCTTGAAAGTTAAACAACACCGGCGAAATGCTACAACCTTATCATTTCGCTGCTCTTCTTTAACGTTTGCGCCGAAGCGAACATGCATGAGGCCGTTTAAAAATATATATATATATTTATATTATATATAAATATATATATACATGAATATATACATGTATATATATATATATATATATATATATATATATACACAATACATGTATAATATATACAGACTGGAGCAAAAAAATAATCCCCTAGCGAAATCTCAATAACTTTAAGGAAACTCAAAATATCTCTACGAAATTTAAGAAGCTTCTAGGGAAGGAAGTTCGGCGTATATCCTGCAAATTTGATGAAAATATTTCTATTAGTTGCGAAATTACAGCATTTCTACGAGAAAATTGCAAAATCAGTTTTAACCAAGGTTTTTTACCAAAAGTCCAAATAACTTGCATAAAACTCAAAATAATTTTACAAAATTTTCGGAATTTTCAGAGGAGGAATTTTTACACATATCCTGAGAATTTGGTGAATATATATTCCGAATTAACAAAAATACAGTGTTTCTTCGAAAAAACGTTAAAATCAATTTTAACAAGGCTTTTTAAAACAAAATTACTAGATATTTTCTTCAAAATTTAGGAATAATTGTAACAGAAGAACGACTTTTAAGCATTTTTTATTGGAGTAGCTAACAAGGTAGTGCAGGCTTAAACTCCACCACTTAAGTAAACGGCCCTTTTCAGGGTCCTTATAATCTTTAAAAGGAACGACTGGCATTTCTAAAAGCCTTGTAAAATTGATTTTAGCACTTTTCTCGTAGAAATGCTGTAATTTCGCAACTAATAGAAATATTTTCATCAAATTTGCAGGATATACGCCGAACTTCCTTCCCTAGAAGCTTCTTAAATTTCTTAGAGATATTTTGAGTTTCCTTAAAGTTATTGAGATTTCGCTAGGGGATTATTTTTTTGCCCCAGTCTAATGTATATATATATATATATATATATATATATATATATATATATATATATATATATATATATATATATATATATATCTAGATACATACATAAACACCTTAAGGAAGGAAGATATTAGGAAACTGGAGGCATTAAATGTGGATTTGGAGAAGAATCGAGAGGATTAGATGGACTCAAAAGGTTACAAATGAGGAAGTTCTGGAGAGAGTAGGTACAGATAGGCAGTTGATAAATGTATTAATAAATTTGAAGAAGAGTTGGATAACACACATTCTAAAAGTGGCCGCACACGATCAAATTTATATGAACAGATATCTGTTCAGATAAATTTGACGGAGCCCACACACGGTCAAATTTAACTGACAGATATCTGAACAGATATCTGATCAGATATCTGTTCAGATAAATTTGATTCGTCCACACACGGTCAAATTTATCTGTTCAGATCTGAGATCTGAACATATATTTTGGCCACACACGATCAAAATTTATCTGCAGATAAAACTGATGATCGCCCACACACGGTCAAATTTAACTGTTCAGATATCTGATCAGTTATGCTAATTAGCTGTCAATCATTTCCAGACTGCAGCGCGCGTGACTGGCGTTGTTATTACTACAGTCAATCAATATGTTTTGAGCTATTTAAACTACTAATTTGAGAGCTACCCATCCCCTGATTGATGGTGGCTGTCCAAATGATGGAAGTATCATTTAATGATTTAATAGGTTCATTTTTATTATTTTGTTTTTTAATCTCTATTTAAAATTATACCCCTTCCTATTTTGTATGCATAAGTTCAACTACTATCATTAGTTTCATTTACGTTCACCATTCATGTAGATCACATTTAGTCTGTGTTTTTTCAGTGGATTGTGCGTTTGAATCCAGGACAATTGCATCCGAGGCGAACACTCTAACCGTTAAGCCTTATCCACCCAATACTTCACTAGCAATACAACAGTATAATTTAATACTAGTTTTATAGTCCATACACCGACTTGGTAAGTATTTTGCATCATTAAGTATTCTGCATCATCGTCACTATTTAGTTTATATTTTTACGTACCCGTATAGGCAAAGTTTATTACATGTAGGCCTATATATAGCATAACACAACATAACGGCACACAGAGTCAGGAAGCACAGATGCTTGTTTAATGCCCATTTCCTCCTTCTTGTCCATGGTTATTAGCAATCGTTTCCGTTTGGGGACGCATTAATTGCAGCCGGCGCGAATTTAAGAATACCCTTCCATCACCCTGGGATTTTTTCCTTCCTAAGGTGTCAACACTCGGTCTTCCAAGGTGGTCACTCACAAAGTACTAACTGAGGTCGGTGTAGCTTAATTTCGATAATTGACGCGCAACTAAACCAAGTGCGCTAAATCAGCCAAACGGCCTGTTGATGAAGTGTCATTATCGCGGGAGATTGTGAAACATGTATAAATTGTGCATGACATTTTTATTGTTGAGAAATGGAGATTGAGTATAAACAAAATTGTTATTCTTTGTTTATAAAATTTTAATCTGTTCAGCGAAGGTGTTTAATATTGAAATTAAAAAAGCCGTTTAGCATCCCGTATATCCCTACTCGGGATCGAAACGAAAGGGTCTAGATAGGAAATGGAACATTAATTAAGGTCGCGTAATTATATCGATTTGGAGTATATAACGTTTGCACGACTATGTTTTTATTTTTCACGTCGCAACGCAGTCCCGAACTCGTGACCTCTCGTTCTAGAGGCGAGCTCTTTATCACTGCATCACTAGTCATTCAATTTATATTAAAATCAATATTGAAATTTAATAATGATATTTAATTCGGTAACGCCTATCTCTGTATGTCATTGTGATTTATAATATTTTTAGTTTAATTACTCAATTAAGAAATTAATTTCTATTTAGAATGCTCAAATTAAAATAAGTTTAGGCCGACAAGTGCGCCAAAAGTCCTTGTGGGCGGGGCAAGTCTTCAGATTTTAAAACTGACGCGGCCACACACGATCAAATTTATCTGAACAGATATCTGTTCAGATAAATAGTTTTGAAACAGTTTTGAAAACTGACACTAGTCAGTTTTCAAAACTGACACTCGTCAGTTTTCCCATCAGTTTTTGCCCACACACGATCAAATTTATCTGTTCAGATATCTGAACAGATATCTGTTCAGATAAGTTTGATCAGTTAAATTTGATCGTGTGTGGAGAAACTAGGTCATCAGTTCTCTCGTCAGTTTCAAATCTGACGCGGCCACATACGATCAAATTTATCTGTTCAGATATCTGAACAGATATCTGAACAGATGAGTTTGATGGCAAAACTGATCGTGTGTGGCCACTGTAAGGGGGAAGGTCTATTAATGGAGGTCATAGAAGGTAGAATGGAAGGAAAAAGAGGCAGGGGTAGGCCGAGATTAGGTATGCCAGATGATTTAAAGACCCATTCATATGTGGAAATGAAGAGGAAGCGGAAGACTGAGAAGAGTGGAGGCGCTATATACCATACACCCGCCAGCATATAAACAGAAGAATCTGGCGTGGTTGCTATATCAGAAGTGAGAGAAAGGCAAGCCTCGTTCAATTTCGATAGTTGTTGAGGTGTCCCTAATAGCAACACTCAATCTTGGATTGATTAAAGGCTAAGAAATTAGCAGACATCCATGAAGATATCGAATGGAAGGATTGCTGTAGGTGTGCTTTGGCATCAGGATAGGAGTGGGGGGTGAAGCATGTGCATAATTGAGTGTCGTCAATTAATAATTTAATTGTATAATTTAGATTTAATTTATATTTACGATTAATCCAAGGTGCACATCCCAATTCACATTCTTCTTTCGTGCTCTGTAAAGAGAAATCCATACATTAACGAATTATTTCCTTCTCAAAAGGCTATGCCTTACCTATACACTTACGCCGCATATATAGCTTAGGGATGGGTAAACAGGATTGTTTTCTCAGGGAATGACGCCCCTGCCCTGTAAATGTTAAACGTAGCTGAGGAAGGAACAGGGTGCACCCTCATCATAAGCAGAATCTCCCAAGAATAATGGTATATCAAAAGGAATGTTATAGATGATTTAAAGATCCACTCGTAAAAGCTGATAAAAGCTAAGGTTAACGTCAGTTTCCTCACTCTAAAGCGATGTCAGTGACGGGCGAGCCCAGGATTTGAACCCCGCACATACTGATCCGCGGGTCGATTGTCTTACCGGCGTTGCCACTGCCTCCAGTCAAATAAGTAGACATGAAGAGGAAAACAGAAGATGGAGAATAGTGGAGGCGTTATATACCATGGACCTGCCAGTAGGCAGAGCACTAAGATATATATATATATATATATATATATACATACATGTATATTATATATATATATATATATATATATATATATATATATATATATATATATATATATATATATATATACATTAGGAAAAGTATAGTTTCTATTACGGTTTCTGAAGGAGTTTCCTTTGATTGCGTCAGCTTTGTAACCTATTTAAGTAATATTATTTTCATACGAGAATACTACTTTACAGATTTGACGATGAATTACGACACAGAAGTTAATTAAATAATCAGTTAACTTTACTTTAAAGAAGACTCTTCATGATTACTGTTATTAGCAATATATTCAGGCACATCTCAAACATCATTCGTTCAAACAATGCTGTCGCGAACGGCCTTGCTGCCTGTTCGTCCTCGAGCGGTTGTCTAATTCTGGACCCGCTCGACGGTCGGCAGTACTTCGAGACGGCAGCTTTTTCGTCGAATGCTTTATTAAGGGTACCGCTTGTCAGGAGGAACCGAGGTGCTGCGTCTTCAGATGCTTCTTTCCGCGTATCATCCGTCTCGATAGGCCTTTCTTGTTCGTTTCCGACTGAGTAGGCCAAGGTCCAACCCCCCTTGTCTACTTCGTAATTGGGTTCTCGGGAACCCGGTGCACAGCGTCCGCGCTGGCCCGAGTCGGGAGTAGAAGCATACTCCACGTCTTCTACATATTTAGGCGACGACGGTTGAGTTTCTGCCATGCTCCCTTGGTAAATTCTATCCCGTGCTGTTCGTGGTTCTCGGGGCGAAGTGATATGGTAACCCGAACCGGGAGTGGAAGCGCCTGCAATCTTTCAGGCAGCTACGATTTAGTTTTTGCTCTGCTTCCTAGTCTTCAAACTTGTAGTAGTATATAATTGGTTGTTTTAACTGCGACGAACTTTATTTTCTTTACCCTATTAAAACTTCCCTTTGCCTTTTTAGACTTATTCTTCCCTATCCTTTTAATATTGATCTTCCCGTATTTCCTACTCTCGCCTTTGCTGAAGGTAGTATAATTTGGCCTTCCGTGTAGTCGATGAGAAATTCGTTGATAGTCAACTGGTAATTGGTAATCCTACTCCCGCCTGCAGAGACGAACTCGACCCAGGCGCTTAGCAAATACCTGCAGAGACGAACTCGACCCAGGCAATGCCGTTGTTAGCCTCCCGCCTGCAGAGACACACTCGACCCAGGCGCTTAGCAAATACCCGCAGAGACGAACTCGACCCGAGTATTGCCGTGGACTACCAGCCTCCTCGCCTGCAGAGACACACTCGACCCAGGCGCTTAGCAAATACCCGCAGAGACGGACTCGACCCGAGTATTGCCGTGGACTACCAGCCTCCTCGCCTGCTGAGACACACTCGACCCAGGCGCTTAGCAAATACCCGCAGAGACGAACTCTACCCGGGCAAATGCCGTGGACTACTAGCCTCTTACCTGGGCCTACCCAGGGGGACACTGAACTCTCTTGCCTCCAAATTAGCCTTCACGGCTTGGGTAACTAGTCAACCTGAGGGGCTACGAGCCTAGACTAACAAGCGAGCTTGAAAGCTTTCGGCTAGACGAAGACCAGATTTCTGTATACTAATTGTACTTTTGCCTTGAAATTGGGATATTACGTACTATCCTCCCGCGGTTCCCAGTACTTTTGCTTAGAAGGTTCTGGCCTCCCTGAGTTACTGCGCAGACGAACCACGCAGAACCCAACCTGATTTTCTATGTATCAACGGCCGCTTAATATACTACTCAAGCGATCGACTTCAGCCAACCACAGCACTTCTCGTTTAATCGATTTACGCGTTAGCTGCGTCTCTTCGGAAATACCCAGCGTAATAATCTAGCTAGGCCTACTTATAACTTCGGCTTATATCATCTATTATAAATCTTTGGAAAACCTTACGTCACTTAATATTTATAAATAACAGCTGTATAATATTTGCTTTCGATCTATAATATATATTTCTTAATATATAAATTGCGAACAAGGCATGTTCATTACAAATGCATATTACTTTGTCACTATGCGCAACTGATCTCTTCAATGGCTCTAAAGTCGTCGGTTTGGTGGCTGCACGACTAATGGATCTTGATTTGCAAACTTTTTCAGGAGAGGATTTTTTGTGATTTCATAATAAAGCTAGCAAATAATATTTTTAAATTGGCAGTGATACTGTAGTTACTGTCAGAAATAGAAACTTCCGTATATGTACATACACGTAACCTAATTATTTTTTATAAATGAATGAAATGAAATGTATTTAATTTACAAATTTGGATTTTGCATCAACTTTTAGATTACCTTTAGACTATTAAAAAACGATAAACACTATTATTTGCAATTAATATCATATTTATAAAAACATTTCTTGTTTTTTAACTCCTGTACAAAAATGAAGAGTTAGCCGAATTCGGGAGTACCACAGATCACTGTGCAGTGAAAGTACGCTTCTAAATTTGCAATAATGACATTATGGTAAAAGTCGAGATACGACAGTTTTGCACCAAGACGACTAAGTGTGTAAGCTATGCTGAAACCCTACAGTGACATCAAAGAAGCTGCTTAACCTGTGGCTCAGCGCCTCATGACGATATGGTAACTAATATGATATCTTATCTCTACGGTCTATCCATTCAGTGTTTAAAACAGAAATTTCTTAAATAAACACTCGTTTAATATATAATTACCTATTTAATGATTTAGAGCTTTTAATTAGCGAACAAATACCGTTGGAAGAATTACACACCTGCTATAGTTCCGGATAATAGAGCAACTATCTCTAAAATCATCACTAATGCGTCAGTAATCCAATCGCTTCACGAGTGAGAGTATTATGTTGTCGATGCATCCTAGTCACTCAAATGTCAGTAGCTTTTCCTGTCTATCTCTTCTTTGCCCTGTATATCTAGCGGCGTGTCTGGCACTTTCTGCTTCTATTTGTCTAATCTGCCTATAGAGTACTAGACCTACCTGCCTTTGAGTTAATATTCTGCGATCTATCTTTTTATCTTTCTAACTCTCAAGCTTCAGTATATGCCAACATCAAATAAAACCCAACAGTTATAATAAAATATCAGTTATTTTTGTACATTGTGATTTGCATTCCATCGCACATCCATCTCAACTTTATTTTAAATCATGTTCTTTACAATATAAATCAAAGTTTACATGTACGTCTCCAATTTACTTGCAAATGAGATTCTCAATCTACAGTTATTTTCTATTACCATGCTTCTCTTTTGTACTGACTTCTCATGTCAATTTATTAAGGCAATTTTATAAAATTGACTTGAGTTGATAAAATTTTGACATCCTACTAAAGGCGGGGGCCTACCCTCAGGTAGAAGCTGAAAGTTAACGAATCTCTCTATTTCTGAATTATTTTAGAAATGTTACATTTTCATTTCACTCTTGACCTCCCTCAATTTATGAAATTCACATTCAAATATCAAATTTTCTGCGGTGTTTTATTTTTAATATTTATAAACAGTTTTGAGAGAGAGTGTAACTTAATTTTATGAAGGTCTAAATATTAAATAATCTCCTCAGCACATTTTTTTCAGATCGTTTGGGGTGAATCGATTTGTAGTGACTTGTGATGTTGGTCGGCCCTGACATCATCCTGGTTTGAAGAAACTAAAGTTAAAACTTTATTATTATAAATATAATATCAAGTGATTTTTACGAAAGAATTAAATCTTAAATCTCTCCTTCGTATTAAAAGTTCAAGCGCGGTAGGCCTAGTAAGGAAAACAATGCTCGCATGCAGCACTGCGATACTCCCTCCTGACCAAATATTAGCTAAACTTAATTGAAATTGGTAATTAATTAATATTGATATCATATTGTGTAACCAATTAGGAATTTTATATATGGCTTCAGTTTGATAAAAGAGATGCATTTTTATTATTGCTTGAAAATTGGTCCAATAAAACATTTAAGCGCTACATAAGCGCTACATAACAATTCATGGAACCTAATGTATAAGCCAGATCAAGCTAGTACATTGAGTATTCGTGGTATTTGAATTATCAATTAGTCAATATAGGCTACTAAAACGTTCCGCTGAAATGTCAATTCTAGTGAATACACGAGATGTCACTAAGTGCGAGAAGTCGTATTATTCGTATTATTGGAGATTTCTGATACGGTATACTTAACAGAACAGATATTTGACAGAAACAAAAATGCGTGATCTGATTAGTCTATAATTAATTGTTTGTTTTAGTTTTCATTCAATGAATCAACAAGTATGCAGTACATGCATGGACCTTTTTGAAAGGTTCCTTAAGTTCTCTTATTGTAAGAAATCCGGAGTTAAAGCTTCATTAAGAAATCACGACAATGTTCAGCCTGCAGCTTACTTGCAAATACTTGCACATACATGTATAGTTGCCAAAGAACAGTTCCATATACATATAAGTATAAAAAGTTCATTAATTTCCTTAAAACTATTAATCACATCAAATGGCATTAATTAAATAAAATGATTAAATGAAATCTTATCTAATCTAACACAATACCTTTAATTTTTCTTAAAACTGGGCGTAAAATGAAAGGCTGTTTTTAAAGCTAAAAAGCTAAGGTTAACGTCAGTTTCCTCACTCGAAAGCGATGTCAGTGACGGGCGAGCCCAGGATTTGAACCCGTATCAACTGATCCGCGGTCGAGTATCTTACCGACTTTGCGAAGTCGGTTGAATTATTTGTTGAATTTATTTAACGTTGAATAAATTCAACAAATAATTAGCCGCTCTGAACTCACTTAACTTCAAAACAATATACCTGTAGATTATTTTTGGTCTGCTAGCAATTGCAGTTTTCAATCAATTTGGATAGCAGACGTTATTTAGGACAATTCTTTTTGCTAAAGGTTTTGAATTTTGTGGAGGTTTTATGAATTCTCCTTTGCTAGTATTATGACCAAGATATGTGAGGTCTGTTGGGAGAGATACTTGGCTCAAAGTCGGTGTCACATATACTGATGGATCAACAAAGTTGCGTTCATTCAAAGTGACTATTGTTTGAAGTCTTTCTCTGGGACTTTGAAAACAAGAGTACTGTGCAAGTATTGAATTTGGTACTGGTCCAATTATTTCATTTTGGGAATAAGTTCCACTATTTTCAGTGAACAATGTTGTCTTGTACAAAGAATCATCAATTAACTTGAACGATGCTGATACTACATTATATCCACTTTTATCGTCCTCTTCAATTTCTCTACGTGACAAAATTATATCCGTTCTATCACTTGATTCACGGTAATGGCGCTGTTTCATACTCCCCTTATGCTCCTCGGAAATAATGGGTGGATTAAATAATCTCATACTGAATCGATGACTGGAGTTGATATCTGAACGCATTGTGTCGTTGTCCTCGATCTGCTTGATTATGTCTCTAGACTGATTAGACTGATACGAACTGACACGTCTCTCATGAGACAGATGACGACTTTTTTCATTGCTCCTGTAGATGATGCAACGCAGGATATCCAGAAATTCCTTCTTACGTTTGGAACTACTTGTTGAGGACTTCTGATCGACAGGATTGTGCTGAGAGATCTCTGTCTGCTCTGAATCTCTACGATTATGGCGACTTCTGCTTCTTCTGCGTACGACACAGATGGTCAGTAAGACGAATACTGCTGATGTGACGAACGAGAAAATAATCATGGCGTCAGAAAGCTCTATTTCATAGTCGCTTTCGGCATCGTGCTCTTTATGTTTTGTATTCCTCGATTGTTGCTTTGTAAGATTCATAAGTTCTGTTATGGCATGAACATGATACACTACCTCACTTTCTCCTGCTTCATTCATGGCCTTGCATTTATACACTCCCGTTACTTCCTGTGCACTATTTTGATTTACAGTTAGCACGCTTTTTAATATAGCATCTCCTTTTTTGTCAATAGTACTTATAAATGCAGCTCTATTAATTGTGATATTGTTTTTAGACCATAAAACCTTTGGTATCGGATTTCCTACCACATCACAATTAAGCTCAAACTGTTTTGTAAGATCGACAGCAACTTTGATATGCAGAGACGATAATATTTTACTGGGACACGAAAACTGTTCAGGAGATATATCATTCCAAATTAATCCTAGTAGAACATTTGGCTCATTGCATGTCGGTTCAGGACTGCTTTGGAATAAACTGTTATTTTTCTGATCATGCCTGATCTTGAGCCACCTCAGACGACAGTCACAGCGCCAGGGATTTCCTCCCAAAGCGACGTGGTTGACGCTGCTGGACATGTGACTGTTCATGTGCGGAGAGAGGCTTATCAGGTTGTTGTCTGCAAGGTTGATTTCTATCAGTCTTTTTAAGCCTTTGAATGCTCGAGCAGACACGTAATTTATAAGACATCCGTTTAAATCAATCACTCGAATGGCTCTGAGACCCAGAAAGTCCGTGTCGTTAATTGATTTTATCAGATTGAATTTCATTGACAAAATCTTGA
This sequence comes from Enchytraeus crypticus, assembly GCA_905160935.1. Classification (NCBI taxonomy): domain Eukaryota; kingdom Metazoa; phylum Annelida; class Clitellata; order Enchytraeida; family Enchytraeidae; genus Enchytraeus; species Enchytraeus crypticus. Next base: position 1,224,688 of record CAJHZI010000811.1, on the reverse strand, counting down.
GTGATCGTAAAACGCTCACTGCAAAACTTGGAACTTGTTCTAATCTGTTATTGTCAAGTGTTAAAATTTCTATATTTATGTCTTGAAATATATTTATCGGTAGAACAATTAGATTATTTCTGTTAAGAGAAAGAAGTCTTAAATTTAAGAATCTCGAGAAAGGCGATAGACCTATAGTTGGGAATTGAAGACGATTGTCAGAGAAATCAAGCTCGTGTACTTCAGTCAATATGTCTACTGGAACATTCAGCATTTGTTTCCCTGAGCAATCCACTCGCATGTTTTCTCCATTCACAAGCTCAGCACAAGTAGGATTTAATCTAAGTTTCTTCGCATTCACCAGATGTCCTGACAATAATCCATTGAATAGACTGATTATTAGGACTCTACATGCAGGCAGCATTTTGCGTAATGCAATTCTTTGCGCTGCGTATTTTAATATGCTAGTCAAGCTTAGATAATCTCTAAACAATCTGAAAATAATATACAAAGAATAAAATTAAGTGATAGTCAGCGATGTTACTTTAAGTAGATTTAAATGTACATGTAAATTATATCAAAACTTCGCGATATTCTCAATAGAAATTGAAGAAATATGCTAATAATGTATAGATAGGAATATAGCCCAACCAGAATCGAACCTGACCAAAGAGGCAGAAATTTTAGCCAAAGCCGAAATTAACAACCTAACCCCTAAATTTTATTTTAAAGTCTATTTATAAAATGATTTGACTGAGTTAAAAAAGATATAGCACTATAAAATAAATAGTCCTACATTCTCTAATCTAAGCAATTTTTAAAAGCCACTTTTATTGAAATAACATGGCTGGTAACCGATCTTCGATACTGCTTCCTTTCCATGATTAGTTCTGCCTTTGATGTTGAGAGCGCCAATTAAAGCAATGAAAGCACGCTCTACTACTGCACATGATTAACCTTCCAGGGTTCCTAAGGGATATCCATTTCTTGTTGATTAATGGGAGTTTTGAACTTAGGTCATTTGCTTTCAAAGTTAAGGCTACGTTACGATGATCGTTACGCCATATCCACTGTACAATTATCCCTAAAATCATTCAAACGGATATATAACCTTGTTACTTATAGTACTAGCAGCAGTAAGCTAGAGGACTTTAAACTTAGGCGCAATTTTGATTTGTGGCTGGAGCCAGTGGCGATGTTAGTAAGATGCTCGACCGCGGATCAGTATGTGCGAGGTCCAAATCCGGGGTTCCCCGTCCCTGGCATCGCTTTCAAGTGAGGAAACTGACGTTAACATTAGTTTTACTAGCTTTTAGCTTTTTAGCAGTGTTATATAGAAACCTCTTTCATGTTCAATATACAGTACATAATATATGCAAGAGAAGTCTGAAAATATCCATATAATGTGCATGAAATGAAGCCAAGATACTGCGACTATTTTTATAATTGAACTTTATTTTTAAATGCTTCAAAGTCTAGCTTCGTAAGACCATCTTCAGTTAAGTATTTAATTTTGGGTTTTGAATAACTAATGATTAGCAGTTGCGCTGTATTCTGAAATAATAATCTAAATATCAGATGATTCTAATCAGATCTGTAGGCCCATATTAACCTTTAGTATAGGACCGTTAAACCATTATTATATTAAAGTCAGCTAAATTGTAATTGATTGTTTGTTGAGTCGATTATTTAATTGATTGAAATATTGATATATTAATTCATTTATTAATTTATAAATTGACTGACAGATTGATTGGTTGATTAATTCATTAATTCATTTATTGATTGGTGCATGATTAATAGTTTTCCTTGCATTAATATTTACATAAATACTAGAAACATTACACTTTACTTAACTAATGTGTTTTTGCAAAACTCTCCGCTACTGAAATTCATGCTCATGACATTTATATAAGATGAAGGATCCCTGAATTATATTTACAAAACTGGGGGAGATGATAACATCTTATAATTATTAATAAATTTATCTTCCTCTTGGATCTAACAAAATTCAAATTACAAGTTAACATGAAGCGCTTAACGTAGATAATATTTATATTTGTTTATATTAAGTGGAAACAAATGAAGCTTTAGTACAATTTACGTACTACGAAGAAACGGATGTTAAACATAATTCTTAGCCGCGTCGCCAGCTGCATTCGTAGCATATCGATCAACCTTGACATCTACAATGTACATGCACATTTATGTTAATATCAGCCTCCAAAATGGATACATCTTCAGAACAGAGTACTGGGATTCACGTTCTAATACATTGGGTGCTGACGTCATCATCATGTGGGGCAATTAATACAACGGTTATAGATAGCATGTAAACACAACGGGCTCTCTCTCTCTTTAATGTTCTATAAATTGAAATCCAAGATGCACATTACACTGGCATGGTTATTTACATAATAGGCCTACTTCAATGACAAAAATATTCTTCCACAAGATTATGCTTTTTAACCCTTACAAGTATTATAGCATTCATTTTATATAAAAATTCTCACATTTTGCATTGCTCTCAAAGTTATTTATTTGTAGCTAATTAATTCTTTATTACTTCTTCATGTATGTACTTTTAATCCAGTGGTGCTGGCTGCTTTGGTATAAAAAATTATCAATGTATGTAATGGATGTTACTAGTGTGATTTTAGCGAAATTATAAATTCTGCTGACAGTAACATTCGGTTTGGTTGTTTTCTCTCTTCCTGTAATCTGTTCTTTTTCTCTTTCTCTTACATTTAATATTTTATAATTCGTTGATCAACACTATAATTTTGATTAACACTATAATTTCTGTCACACATGTTACTTATTATCATATCCCCATATATCTTATTCTCTATGCATGGTGTACAGTGTCACTGTGATTTTTGTGAAATGAAATAGACATCTAACTATCTATCATTATCTTCACTTTTATACCAGTTTAATAAGGGTCATGATATGAATAGGACTTCTTCATTCCACTCTTTCCCATACCAAATAACCAGTCAATCTGTTTTAATCTCTTCCACTCGCCCCTTATACTCATATAAAGTTCAAGTATACTAATTGTTATACTTTTATGTTTCTTTATTGTGATCATACCAGCGCTATGATCTTTGTCGGAACAGAAGAACTCGGCGTAATATTGCATCACCGACATTCAATTTACTCTTAATATGGGGTTAAAAGCCTCACGATTTCTTTCAAATGTTGCTCTTATTATAAAAAGGTGTTTTACTCAATCATTACTTACAAGTTTTACGTTTCAACAGGAGGATCAGGGGCCATGCACCATGATCTTAATTTCGTTTTATTTTAACATGTGTCTCAGATATTTTCATGTGCGACAGTGGTGATAATGTATAAAACAAGCAACATTCTATACAGTAAACATAGAGAAATATATAATTACAATTTTGATAATTACAAGTACAATTGCTCATACTCCAGACTTTTGCATAGTCATTACACCGATTTTGGCATTATACTACCAGGCTACTTGACCTTAGCTGTCCAATCATCGCTCATGTGGCATTTAGCATAGAGCGGAGTTAAATAAATATACTTATTGATCGATTGAGCTATTTTAATATGAGCATAATTAAATTATGTTTTATTATTTTATATTATATATCACACATATGACTACCAAATTTGTTACAGAGTTTATTTTTTAAGTTGCTCTTTTTGTAGTTTTAGTTGTTTCCTCCTTGCTCTAGCTCTTCATGACTATTAGTAGTCGTTGTCCTTTGATTGCGCATCAATTGCAACCTGCGCTGATTTAAGAATACTTTACATCTTTCAATATAATAACCTTCAGATATCGATATTCAACCGTGGTTCAGTATGTGCGGATTTCAAATCCTGGGCTCGCCCGTATCTGGCATCTCTTTCGAATGAGGAAACTGACGTTAACAATAGTTTTTTTAACAACACCCTGGGAATTTTTTCATTCAAAGCTGTCCACACTCGATCTTCCAAGATTTTTTAAATTTATGTGCAGCTAAATCAATTGCGCTAAATAATTTTACATAAAATAATCTCCTAAACTTACTCCCATATTACATAAAACCAAAAGAGGGTCACAGAAGGCTTTCCAGACTTTCGCTCGTATCTGTCATCTCTGCGTATATAAATTTCTCAATAATTATTTACTGTTAAGTTTTAATGAGACCCCTCGCCTCAGTTTTATATTCATATCCATGGGCTATACAATAAGCTCCATAGTGGCTCGATTATATTATAATTGTGTGCCAACGATGGTAATTAATTGAAAGTGCCTTCCGGTCAAACTGAGTTTAGTTTAATTGCTATAAAGCAAAGGATTTTATATGTATGCGAAGAATAATCTGACGCCAAACACAAACATAAATATCACGTCTTGTTCGGTGACATTTGTAAAATAATTCATTGGAAGGTTTCATGTGACCTTCATATCCCATTTCGTGAAAACTGCAACATGTTAAATGAGTCCAGGAAAACATATAATCATTTAAACCTGCACTTAACAATTCAAAGTTCTATATTTTATTACAAGATAAATGAATAAATTCCCGGTTTAGGGACTGGCTACTACAGAATAGATCAACGGTAAACTTCATGTGTCGTAAAAGGCGACTAAATAACATACTAGGGAGCATAGGGAAATTCACCCCAGAAACCAAATTTACAAAAGATAAATAGTAAAATGTCTTTACTATTTAGTCAGAAGTCAGACCGCAGGAGTGAGAGTGAGAGAGAGAATAAACATGAATCTACAGAGTGATTTAGAAAATAATCTAGTCCTTGAACTTACATGTAGAGCGGAGACAAGGGAGTGATAGTAGTATCTTCGAGATTTTACATTGTCCCTCGCTTTAGCTTTAGCGTCCTTTTTCACCTTTCACTAAATGCATGCCTAACATCCGATCTGGGTTATTTAAAATCAAGCTATTAAATCAAGTTGACTCGAGAATTGTCCTAAAATGCTTGCCGTCATGCGTGACTATGGCATAACCTGTGGTGATATCTGGACAAGTAATCGATAGAGCGGCGACATGTTATGATTCTTTTGTTGGGAAGAATCAAGATTATTACAATACTTAAAGCATGTAGGTAAAAATGTTATAATCAGGGTATACAGTTTCGGGAATACAATTATCAGTGATTTAGAATTTTCTTTATACTTAAATATAAACGGCTTAATAGGTAGTAGATGAATAATTATTCAGTAGTGTAGGGTCTAATTAATTAATTGTAATGCGCTATCATTTTTTTAAATTTAAATAAAACACTTAAACCGTTATATTAGTAATAACAACAATTGTGTGCTAATGTTGTCCAATATAACAACGAACACTATTGAGACAACTCCAAGCCGGTGAGTAAAATGAAGGTCCAAAACGGTGTAAATTCCAAAATCCAAAAAATCAGTCCAAAGATAAAGGAAATAAACGAAAAGGAGGTTTGCGTGCTGGTCGCAACTCATGGTCACTGGATGGAAAAGTAGGCTAGTCAACATGTATAATATACATGTACACTACTACAATATATTATGTTGTAACGAATACTGATAAAGGATTCTAACTCATTATGTTTAATGTGCGACTTTGTATTGTGATGTATTGACAATATATTGGTGTGATTTCAGTTACAAGGCCCAAACGGTCATCAAAATACTAAAGTAGAAGATTGATACATTTTTCTAAGTCCGCGCTAACTTTTTTTGCTCGTATGTTACAAACATGTACATGTCGTAATAAATGCGCATTGAACACCAAAAACCGCGAGTGCTTCGTGTATGTCTTTTCTTAGTTAGTTTCTCTTTCTGCAGTTTTAGTTATTTCATACTTCTCTCCTTAGTTATTAACAATTGTTGCCTTTTGATAGTGCATCGATTTTAACCTGTTCGTATTTTAAAGATAACCTTCCAATATCCCGGGTTATTTCCATTCAAAGATGTCAGCACTGGGTCGTACAAGATGTTTGCCCATATAGTGAGAAAAGACTACTTAAATAAATTCAAACTGTTAAATTAAACCTATAACAAACCTTTGAACAGAATTTTTCAGGCGCTTGGCAGCTACTTAAGAAAATATATTACTGACGTAACTAAGAGGAGTTCAGCTTACCTCTTCTTGTGCTCTATTGATGGCTCTCCCAGAGCATGGAGAGTCGCTGTGAGATATTTAGCAGGCCTGCGGTGCCTATCAATGCCTGTTAGAGCTCTGGGACATGTATAGTGAAACGATTGTTTAAATTACACGTACGTTATATAAATCACTTGGTCTCATATATTGATCAGCTCATACCAGTATGCTATACATTAATCAACTATAAATCTGACTTGTATATAGTAATTATATGGTTATCGGAGATGTAATTTAGCTGTCATACTTTAATTTCTTTAGTCTACATGAATTGTAAATATTAACAATGCATTCTTTTTTTAAAACTGGAAACATCGCTGACTTAAATGTAATTATTAAATATGATTACAAATATTGCAAAAATATTACAAAAATCATCATGACATTTTAATAGTAACAAAACGCTAAACAGCTTCGAATTTATACTGGAATCAAGAAGCTGCAATGAGATATGAGAACGAGTATAGTAACTTTTGCAAAATTAAGAGAGGCAAGAATGTGTAATGTAACCAGATCTTTTGAACTTGTATAATGAAAATATAATGAGGAATATCAGTGAAATAAAAGGATTAGTAATTGGAGGATACAATCTTAATAATATACGTTATGCTGATGACATAGTTCTTATTGCCGACTCGAGAGACAAACTTCAAAAAATGTTGGATATTGTAATATATCATAGTGAGGCTAGTGGATTATCTATAAATATGAACAAAACAGAATGCATGACAGTTAGCAAACTAAAAATGCCACAGCCATGCTTAATCAATGTAAGAGGTCAAAATGTCAAACAAGTCGAATCAGTCATATATTTAGAGTCACTTATTCATCATAATGGGAAATGTGACAAGGAAATAAACAGAAGAATAGCCATGGCTAAGGAGGCATATAACAGAATGTCAAAGATTTTTAGAAGCCATAAATTATCAATTGATACCAAAAAAAGACTTTTTCAATGCTATATTCAACCAATATTGTTATATGGAAGTGAAGTTTGGACAATCTCTTCTGTAATGGAATCGAAACTTGAGGCAACAGAGATGTGGTTCTATGGAAGAAGGCTACGTATATCTTATAAAGACCACGTTAAAAATGAAGATGTTTTACAAAGAATGTCAACTTGTCCTGACCTTTTGAACCGAATACGACGACAACAGATGAAATTTTTCGGACACATTATGCGGAACAAAATAGTTGAAAATACCTTAGTGACAGGATTAATAGAAAGAAAAAGATGCAAGGGTCGACAAGGAATGACGTTTATTAAGAGTCTTAGCAAATGGACGCAGTTTACTGAAACAGAGATGATCAGAGCAACAATGAACAGAGACATATGGAGGAATATGACCATGACCGCCCAGGCTTGGACCAGGCACGGCACTTAGAGAAGAAGAAGAAACAGCTTCTAAAAACTCATTGGCAGAATATAAGTAAACATGAAAGAGAGAGAGAGAGAGAGAGAGAGAGAGAGAGAGAGAATAATAATATTAATGCTCTGAAGCATACAGTGATGCATCATCGTTTACTCTTAGTCCTTTTTCTTGTGTCATAATGATATTAGATAATTCTGAATTCGTTTTTCAGCTTTCACTTTCCAGGCAAAGCAATTAAAGGATTAAAATTTATCATTTATTTTACTTGAATTTATTCTCTACTTAATCTTAAATCTATAGTCCTGCGCTGAATCAAGAAATTCTGTTTCCTCTAGGGCTTTTGGCACTGGATAAGTCCTGGGGATATCTAAACTATATGTTCAGTGCAACTCAATTTACAACAAGGGTTCCTGAATACTGTTAACGGTTACAGGCAATATAACTCTCAGTTGAATCTAGAATTGAAATCATACTGGACCCGCGAACCGAAGAATTGTCGACGAACAGTGCGAGCCAGTTCCTCGAGTCCAAAAATAAAAAACCCTAAAACCAGATAACTGCATCTTAAATTACTTCAAAGCAAAAAACTTTCGAAATAAACTCAACTGCAACAGAAGTCAATTCCGAACTCAATCATTGCAATAGAAAGATATTATAATATAATTTTATTTTCAACCGTGAAATAAGCGGTATAGACTCTGGTCTATCAGTTATTCTGGCAAACGTAACTATTTCTCTAAAAGTTTCGACTAAGAACAGCAATGTATCACTTTTTCTTCATTGTTCAACTGTTTATTTCGCTATTCTTCGCTAGTCATTCTGCTCCTCTCATCTCTAATAATGATCAGGATTCTATTCTTAGAGTGAAGCAAGAGGTTTGTAGATACAGTAAACTACTTTAATTCTTATATATATATATATATGAGAAAATATAGCAATGTCTTAATTTTAAGTTGTATTTCAATTAATTTTAAGTAAATCGTAATTATATAACTTAGATTATTTTTGTTATTTTGCGTTATTTCGAGTCCGTCATGATATTTTGATGTTACTCTAGTCAGCTATTATTCATATACATCGAAGAAAGCTGTAGAGCTAGAATATTCCAGAGTCTAAACTGTCTACACGCGGTCTTCCAAAATGGTCGCCCACAATTTACTAACCGCGTGCAGCGTGGCTTTACTTCGTTCAACTGACGCGCAGCTTAACTGAATGCGCTAAATCCCCCCCTGCCAATAATGATGAAAATTTAAAAAGGGCCTACATTTGGAGTTAATGTCGCGGTTAAATTTTATGTCTAGCATAGAGCAAACAAACAATTCTTCTTCATGCTCTTCAAGTGTCGTGCTTGGTCCAAGCCTAGGCGGTCATGGCCATTTTTTCCATATGTCTCTGTCCATTGTTGCTCCGATCATTTCTTTTTTCGCTATCCGCATCCATTTGCTTAGACTCTTAATGAATATCATTCTCTGCGGACTTTTCCTTCATTTGCTCTTAATTTCTCCTGTCACTGTGGTATTTCAACAATTGTACTTTGCATAATGTGTCCGAAAAGCTTCATCTTTTGTTAACCTTCATGAGTAAAATTCTTCTGTAGAACAGAAGAATTTCCACATCTCTGTTGCCTCCAGTTTTTTTCCACAGCGGCAGAGATGGTTCAATATTTATTACCATATATCAATATTCGCTGTATATAACAACGAAGAAGTATTTTTTCAAAGACAAAATAATTAAATATTAAAAACAAAATAATTAAATATTTTATTTCTCATATAGATTTCTATAACGCCTCCACTCTTTTCTGTCTTCCGTCTTCTCTTCTTATCCACGTACGAGTGGATCTTTAAATAATCTAACATGATATATACCATTATTCTTGGGGATACTATGAAAAGGTGACCCTCTAGAAGCGAGGATTAGAGTAGAGGCGTAATATACCATGGACCTGCCAGTGAGCTATGCACTAAGAGAGAGAGAGAGAGAGAGAGTGAGAAAGATTCTAATATTCATTCAGCAGTCACATGCTGCCGAGGTACCTTTAAGTTTCTTCTAATCGTCTTCCTTCTTAATTAATGACAAATAGCTCGCATCACTTTGTCTTTAACCGGCGTTCATGTCAACTAGCACAGGTACAGTATTGTTGATCTGGCAGATCTCTATCTAAATGTTAAATATCTGCATAGACGTAGCATTGTGACAGTTTCAATTCGAATTTTGAAAATTATTATCTATTATTTTAAACTGCACGTGCTCGGGCCTACTTCAACTTAATTTTAAATTGCTGTAGATTTAAATTTTTAATTGTAAGTATAGTTTAAATGCTTTGCCTTATTTTACTTTCGCTCTTATAATTTATTATTAAGAGCTTATTTAAATTTGATCACTGAATCGTGATTTATCCACAAAGACATAACTGACATATTTGTGCCATTAACAATCAGGGCAACAATGAGTATACCATAATCAACAGATTATTGGGCCACTATTTCTACCAACATTCTATGGTTCAAATAATAACCCTGGCTTCTTTCTTGGTAGGGGCGAGTAGGTTATGGGGATGATTAATTGGAACTCTAGTTGTCAACGTTACACCAATAAAAGGACTATGTCAAAGTGACTGGAGTAAAGTTTATGTTGAAAGTATGCAAACAAAGCAATAAGTGAGTAATTTCCTAGTCTTTGTTCGACCAGGCCTCACCGCTGAGCATATATATCTGATAGCACTGCATATCTATAGCAATACAACGTGACATGTAGGCCTATGCATTTATCTAACAATGCGTGACGGTTTCTTAGCGCCATCATAAGCACCACAGTCACTTTCAAGTCAGTAGCTGTTGATAGCTTCATGGTATTGCGCCTTGAACATTTCAATGAAAGCTGGTAAAGCTAATGTTATCGTCAGTTTCCTCACTCAAAAGCGATGTCAGTGACGTGCGAGCCCAGGATTTGAACCCTGCACATACTGATCCGCGGTCGAATATCGTACCGACATCGCCACTGGCTCCAGTCAACTTAATAACTTAAATAACTTAATATATAGTCAATTGAGAGATCAAATAAATGAGAGTATTATATAACTGATATTCACTTATTCGCACTTAATGTCTTCTTTCTTGTTTTTGAAAGGCAATCTAATGACGTAAAAGTCTTGTACTCACAAGGATTAATAATTATTTAACATACCTTATCGTGACCGAAAGGTTGCAACTAATATGCTTTGTAAGATGGTTTTCCATTGACTCTTTCATCAATTACCTCATTGACTCTCAATAAATACCTATAAACGGTCGATCTATTCTGCACTGACCATTACATAGCACGATAAAATCGTATATACATGTAGCTATGACTCGCGACATTTAAAATGTAATAATTGTCAAACAACGACAGACATTAATTGGTGTTATTAATACAGCAGCTAACTACCACTATAGACTGCAGCTGTGTTTGAATTAGAAAAAGAGTAGTGACAAACAACGCTGTTAATTTTGTAAAGTATGAAAATCATATACATGTATAGCAATTATAAAAGAGGCTTAATGAATTTTTCTCACCCAGGATGACGTCAGGTACTTTCATGTCTAGCAAGTCAATCGATTCACAAAAGAAGGATTTGAAAGCAAACATAGCCTATGAAGCGAAATAAAGATCATAGGCTGTGCCGGCTCAGTGATTAGAAGACAGTGATTTAAGATATTCGAATCTATAAAGTAAAGTAATCTTGTAAAGTCATGTTTTGAACCTACCATAGAAAGTAGAAGTAAAATAGCAGAATCAAAGTTCAGGGGCAGCGTTTTACTAAATCGGAGATGTAAAAATGAGCTCATTTATACCTAGTGGGTGGAGAACTTTTCAAGCTTCAAAAAGATTAGCGTAAGGAGAACGAAGCTTTGCTCAGGAGAATAATATGAAAGTAAAGATACGCAGGGAAAGAAGACTGATAGATTTTGAAATTAGTAGAGCAATTTTGTACTTAATTCATTGAGCCATAGCCAGCTATTGAGACATAGCCAGAGATGATTTACTGATCCTCCGAAACTTTTTGAAAAGTATTGATGAATCTTAATGTCTCAAAGTAAATGGACGACAGACAGAAGAGATGTATGACATTATGAGTCAAGAATTTCTTCACATATGGTGTTTCTTTCTCTCTCTCTCTCTCTCTTAGTTCACTGCCTATTGGCAGGTCCATGGTACTTGACTCTTTGTTGAGCCTAGCGAATTATTAAAAGATATTCAGTTTTTTAGGGTTTCACTGAGTGGCAAGTAGCATATAATCATGAAGCTTGTTCTTGAACAGAACAAAGGCGATACAATTAAGTTCTGATCATAAACAAAGCTAGAGAAACTAATATTCAGCCGAGTGTCATCAACATCGAAATAAAATTGGCTGGAAACATTATGAAGATGAATTAGAAAGACAATTGAAAATTACGTTTTAAACAATACTGCCACCTCTAGGCCAGAGGCTACATGTATATGCAGAGAATAAGGAAAGAGGAGCAGCCTCTGTGAAAGATTTTTGTGCACTCAAACAAGATCGTAAAAATATACTGTGAGTGGGATTATAAATCGTGGTCCTTCCATTTGTCAAATATTGTAAAAATGAGAGTTCCTGCACTGTCTACTTTCTAGTCATTGTGTCAGAAGTCTAGTTACTGTAATTATTAAAAAATTTATAATTTTGTGCAAACAGTTATTTTGCCAGCATGCATGGCAAGTATTGGGCCAACTCAATTTTTCTTTGAGTTCTTCCAAATGATAGATGCAAAGTAAATATTTATATTTATTGGATGCTTTGCACTGTCTGAAGAACAGTTCATCGACTAAATGATAATTGATTATATCACATGGGCCAAAACTTGAGCACCTAAACTTTGCAGTTAAAGATTAATCTATTCTTCAGTGTCCAGTAAAAAACATGGGGATAACATTTTGTGTTTGTTTTTCTATTAACATGTATATGAAAACAGCACAAATAAGTGCTCATAATGCAAAACAAACTAACTTCATACAAATGTATCTGCGTGTATCATAAATGTTGAACGCCCTTGTATATCTCCAAAATGTTGTATCTCTAAATAAAACAATTGCTTTGATATTTAGAATAAATAAATTGATGGATCATATTAAATTAATAGCAGAAATCTACGGCAATAGTGGCGTGCTCCTGTAATCCAGCTACTTGGAGGCTTAGGTGAACCTGTTAGAGTTTAATTTGAGTAATTTTACCATCACTAAAATTATAAATATTACCGCAAATAGAAGTTGCGGGCCATTAATTGGCTAATACAAAGTCATTGCATGGCCACTGCAGGGCATTCGTTTGGCTATTGCGTGGTGACATCGTAATTTCACGACGACCTCTCTTACGTGCTGCTCTGTCGTTTGAATAAGTCAAAAGAGTCACGAAGAATGACCGCAATGCTGCACTGAATTTGCTTGATCTCTATGTTATGAATTATCATCAAGAATTTATTCAGTTCAAATCGTGCAGTAATCTTCAATAATGGATACATGACCTGGTTCTGTTAATTGAGCATTTATTACTCATCTCTACGATGTACATGTGTAATAATATTAAGTTTGAAATGTTCACATCATTGACAAGTGCTTTTGTTATAGCAACACCAGACCCAAGTAAGGAAAGAATAAAACAACATTTGACGACTGTTTCCATAAGTCAAGTATACTGCCGGAGTGTCGGTATATGAGAATCGCCTGTGTCGTGGTTCACGTAGAATGTTCAGTCTAAATACACTGCTTTATTTAGCATTATACTAATAAAAGCACAGTCCACATAGGGGACGTCTTAGTTGGAATCATAAAGAGATGAGCCTTATTCATTACATTGATGATTCATGTGATTGCTGGCGATCATTTTTACATTGTTCCTACTATGCAAGTTATTAGTATTGAGGGAAGGAAATACAGTCTCTTTATAAATGCTTCAAAGAAGCAGCTAGTAACCATTAGTAATGAGTATGTACAGTATATACACGAGCTGATGGAGTTGAGCTAGAATTAGTAAACACATTCACATATGGGTGCAGCTATATCAAACCAAGCGTATAAATAATCACAGATAGACTTGGTTTCTGCGTAAGTGTTGTGGCAAAGCTTAAGGAAGTGCCGGGTTGTCTATAACATGACCGCAATAGGAAGTTTATATATTATGGACGCATTATGATGAATAATAATTCAATTTAATTAAATTTTTATTGAATTAAATTAAATTAAATTAAATTTTTATTAAATTAAAACTGTTTAAGAATGTTTAACAGTCTTAAACAGTATAACAGTTTAAGACTGTTAAACAGTTTAACAGCCTCGAAACTGTTAAACAGTTTTGGGACTGTTTTAAGAGTCTTAAACTGTTAAGTCCAGTTTTAAGACTGTACTCTCTTACAGTCTTAACATAGAAGAGGAGATAATTAAGGGTCTGATTTCGGGTAACAGAGACAGAAGACAATCCATGGGATGAATGAATAACATTATGCAGTGGAGCGGTTGGAAGCGAACAGCTTTGTTGCAGACAGCCTAATAAGTAGCTATCTAGAGAAACATTTCTCTACTCCGAATCCTACTTTCAACTGAGAAGAAGGATTGATAATTTTTAAAAGATTTCTTAGTTCTTTGGGTTTTTAGGTTTTTCCACATCTGCAACTTACAAACTTACAACTTACTTTCTTCTGTACCTATCGAGAAAATCCTTAAATCAACATCAGAACTAATAATTGTCTTAGTGCACTGTTTGCTTCGCTAAGACATGACTAAAAGCATAATTAATAATAATTAGTAACATTTATCAAAAATTAATGTAAAATTGTCAGAGCTAATTAAATTTGTCATATATTCCAAATATTTATAATTTCTGGATTTGTAATGAGCCCAAAACACCTATTTCGTGCTTTTAGGTTTGTTAGGATAAATAACCTACTTTTGCCACTCCTGGGAATATTTATCCGGGCTATGCTAGCGATCTTTATCTCTCTTATCTCATTATATCTGCACAAAGTGTGTAATGCAATGAACTGTAAAGAAGTTTTGAACAGAATTAAAGCTACATGTCAATAAATGCGATTATAGAAAAGAAACTAGTGATTAATAAAATTGAAATGAAACATTGCTAAATATTATAAAATATGAAAAAAGAAGGATTGCTGGTGAGAACGTGCTTGTGGATTCGAAGACAGCCATGGTGCGCTCTCTCTTGAGTAATGATAACGTCAATATGTGTCAGAACAGAGAGATGTGGGCACCTGGGCATATTAAGCCGCGCGTCAATTGAATGAAGTAAAGCCACTTTGCGCAAGGTTAGTACTTTAAGGGCGAACACTTTGGAAGACTGAGTGTCTACTGCTTTGAATGTGAATATTCCAGAGGGTGTTATAAGGTTATTCTTATATCTGCGCCGGCTGCTATTGGAAAAAAAAAAAAGGCAACGATTACTAATAACCATGAAGTTGAAAAGGAGGTAATAACGAAAAATACAAAAACAGCAACTAAAAAAGGAAACTATGTAGTTCATGCGGTATGTCTTGTGTGTACGGAATAAAAATTGTTGTATTTTATGATTTCAGCAGAAGGTGTGCGTAATGCATATTATTATCAATGTAACAACTCAACAAGTTAGTGCTAAAATCAATTGAATTAATTGTTGACGAATTGTTATCGAATCATTATTTCGCATTTAATCAATGAAAAGCAACTGCTTGACTAATTAAGAAGTGTAGTGAACAAAAAAGTCTGGTTTGCATCAATTATTGTTTATCAAATTCGGATAGATCGTTTAATTGGTTCACCATCATTTCCTCATCATCTTCCCTTAATTCCAAGTGCAATTAGGGTCCCGATACGAATTGACCTTCTTTTCTATTCATATTAGATACCTTTGTAGCAATATCTCGAGCCTAGGCGCTGGCCAATCTAATGATCTTTCTAAAGTTGGTTTAGATCTTGGTGCTTTGTCGCCTTTTACGACACGGTCAGTCCACGGTTGGTCTATTCTTCAGTAGCCCGGTAGCAACACGGCAGAGATCTTTTCTTTCAAGACATCATAAATGCTCATTGTACTGTATATATATATATATATATATATATATATATATATATATATATGTATATTTTGTATAATATATATATATATATATATGCAATTGTACATATATATAAATATATGTATATATCTAGATATACATATCCATACACACGTATATACATGTTTATATATACATATACACACACTCACACACACACACACACACACATACATATATATATTTATATATATATATACTGTATAGATGTATGTACATGTATACAGCATAGGCCTATATATATATATATATATATATATATATATATATAATATAAATATATACATGCATATATGATATATATAGGCCTATATATGTATATGTATATATATATATATATATAATTATATATATATATGTGTGTACATATTGCTTGAAGAAATTGAAATTATTGCTATGAGGAACTAAGTTTGTTATTCGAGTATTCAAGCGCGTTAATATTCTAATTAAGTGCATTTTGACAGACTGATTTTATCAGCCGATATGAACAATGAGCCCGCACGCTTGGCTGCCGACCTACATGTATAACAGAATGTATAATGCTGATAAGAGTACAGTGTACATAGCATACTGTATATGGATGTTCTATATAGCCAATCAGTTATATCATTCCAATGTTGACTCAATAATATTCGCATTCAATATTTTAACCTATAAATGAATTATTGGTCTATAGCTAATACTTGGTCAAATCTACTGAAAAAGGCAATGGAAACACCACCTCAAAAGCAATATTCTTCCATGAAAAAGTCTCAATTAAGGTTTAGCATGGACTTCTAGATAATTATCATATATAACTATCATATATATAGATGCCATATGTAAAGGTGTCCATGGGTTTAGTCAAGGCTTAACCTCTTTGATCAAGGTCTTGTTCAATGGTGTTATCCAACTGAGTGTGAAAGCAGATATGAACAATGAGCCTACTCACTTGACTGCCGACCATTGTAGTAGGAATATATGCCCTGTAGCTGCAGAGGACCCGATAGACTGCTCGCATTCCATGAAACACGAAAATCAACGATATTGAAAATGACTAGGAGAACTGTGAAAGTGTCCTTACTTTACTTCACAATGCTATCCTCCAACTTAGAAAAGGCGAACTCTCTCCCTCTCTCTCTCTCACTCTCTCTCCTCCTCTCTCTCTCAGGTTTTCTATATTGAAGAATGCTACAAGAATTGTAGCAATTAATTAGAGACTACTGCACATTGCAACATAATATTCTGAATATATTTTGACATTTTTGTGATATTATTGTATACAACTCCAAAAGTTCATGTAGGCCTACTTCAGAGTTCTAACCTCAAAATTATTACAGGTAAGCTCTACATCTCGTTGTTCAAGTGGTCACATTAATGTGCATAAACCAGAGGAAAGAGAGGCCAGTTTTTCGGACCACTTACAATCCCTTCTGAGCATTCCTTCTCACGTATTGTCATATTTAGATACTCACACTTCTAATAAATATTTACCCTTTAGTCAAGTCCCTTAACACCACTAATCTGTGAAACATTGAATTAAGTGTTAGAGTACTCTGCATGAGATATTAATGATGTCAATTTAAATATATCGATCAATATTATCAATATTGAATACTTTGGACTGATTATCTGGTTTTTGGAATTTGCACTGTTTTTGGACCTTCTTTTTGCTCGCCGGCTTGATTTTGTCTCAATAGTGCTCGATGTTGTCATTGATGACTATAGCACTCTAATTGTTGTTATTGTTGTTATTATTATTATTAATATATTAAACAATTATGTTTAGGTTAGTTTTGTAATCATGTATAGGCCCCTAATCCCTTTTTTCTAGACTAAGTTAACTTTTTATTGTACTGAAACAAGCACAAGGCTACCATATTCATGGTGTTTATTCACGCGGAAAGAATAATTAGTGTACAATTTAATAACGATCTGTCATAATATGATTCAAATTGTTGGAACAGTCATTAAGAATTAAACTTGCTTTATTTAATAAAGATCAAATACGGCGCATCCACGCGCTCCAAATTGTTGAGGTGTATTTAGAATCATGTAAAAATCAATCAATAGTGAAACACGATGGAGACCATGCCGTTAGATTAAAAAGAATGGTCAGTAAACAGTTCTAAATAACAGAGTCTATATAACTAGTGACACATCTTACCATTAGTTTTGCTTATAAGATGGAGAGGTCAGATGGTGCCCTCTACATCTTGTGGACTCAATTTGTTTTATAAAAAGAAAATATTGAAATTGGATGGATAAAATAAGCCTAATCTAGGTAATTATTATGATATGACTAGAAACTTTCTAGACAATATTGACTATAACTACGTATTGACTCTAATATAGACAATATAATTGTACTTAACAATACCCTATTAATGATATTATTGTTAGTATTTTGTAAGTAATTGAATGCTTGTCAGAACTGCTTGATAAAAAATGTATTATTCAGCCACTGTGCAAGCAATGTTGACGTCATCTAAGAAATTCTATACAGTATGTAAACATATATATAAATATATATATATATATATATATATATATATATATCTTTGTTATATATATGTAATATATATTGATCTATATATAATATATTATATATATATAATTATATTATACATATGTCTTTATTATATATATATAATATCTTTATATATATATACTGTATATATATATATTGTATATATATATACATGTATATATATATGTATATATGCATACATTCATTGTATATATAATTATAACACTATGTGAAACTGCTGTTGTTTTTTGATTAGTTGACCTGTATCAGTACTCTTCAGAAAATTTTGAACATTTATATGCAAATAGTTGATATTTTTTATCATTGTTTTATTGCCATGTATCTTTTATGGCATATTTATTGAAATACAAATACTTAAAATATTTTAGACTAATTAATACTATTAAATTAATTATATATTTTTTATTTTTAGCTACATTTAGGAAGGCATCAGAGAGTCTGCTCTCATTTGGGTTATAGTCCTGTACAATGAAGATAAGTAATGCTGTTTGTCGGTAGGGCAATAGGTAAATAACGACGGCAAACAGAGAGTAAATGTTTAGAGCTCATCCTGTGTGCGGGTATAGACTTCAAGTGCGTATGAGTAAGGCAAGCTGTCAATAGTGTTCAACAATATTATCATAATTATAAAATCAATATTTGATCTTTCTGTTCGTCTCACAGTAGTGTATCCATTAATCAATGCAAAATCGAAGCAAGTGATATGGAAGATATAGGATAAAGAATTACACAGTCATATTATAACATAACGGCACACTGGGTCAAGAAGCACAGATGCTTGTTTTAAGACCCATAAAATCATATTAGCAATGCGCAATGATCTTCTAACTAGTCAGAGATAATGGCCGGTGTGGCAGTGGCTAAACGTTATCTAGAAGGATAGACTAGTACATGGACATAGACATTGTGACGCGGATAACCTCTAACTGAGGCATCCGTATAAACTGTTTCTTAGCAAAAGCAAATTTTCAATTAAACCCGGTTCTAGTGTAAAAGAAAACTTTAATGATAGAGAATTGTTGGAACCTGATGAAATAAAAGGCTAGTATTTTACAGGGCCACATTTAGCTTTCAAGGGTTTAGGGGTTTCGGAAAGTGACCGAAAATTGGAATTGCTCCCATGAAAGCATGGAGAAATTAATTTTTGTAAGCTTTGTAAGAGTACATATCTATTTTTCTGGCATTTCTCTTAAACGGTAAATTCATTGTACTTGGAGTCTGAGTCCTAGTTCATTAGAATCGTTTTGTGAAACCCATCACCAAAGCTTTTACCAAAACTTATTATAGTCTTTAGTTTTAAAAACTATGAACAAAATGAGAAAATATGGAATCTGAGGTGGTTTCACATTTCCTTCCTCAATTTGTGCTTAATAATCGTTTCCTATGCCACAAGCATTGAATGGCTGATCTATGGAGCCTCAGAGGTTTGCGGATTGAGCAATGAAAACAAAAGAAAAACAAATTCGGTTGAGGAATTTATCGAATCATTGCTATGAAGTCTACATTTTGGACTCAGTCATAACTAGCATAAGCACGTGCCCAATTTGTGATTAAAGATACTTTAGAAGTAATCTGTTAGCATTCATGCGCCTGAGACATTCTTCTTTGAAAAAAATTCACATTTTTGTGTTTAACAATGCCATCCTTGTGTCAAGAAAACAATGACTGTTGCGAAGCGCTTAATGTCTACAGTATAATGGTGGTTAATAATGACGATATATCGTTGATATTATTTATACCTGTTTAGAATATGGTTAATATACCTTTTATTAAATAGAAGAAGAGGAAAGCGGAAGACAGTAAAGAGTAGAGGCGTTATACTAATGTTTAATGTTTAATAGAGTATATCATGCTAAGGCATCCATATACTTTACAACAGTTACAGTAAAACAAGCAATATACAATAAAATGCACACAGTAAAAATCAATAAAATATCAAATTTGATCAGAATGTCTTATAAACTGTGGAAGTTCATTCCACAATTTGGGACCTGCTACAGGAAATGACTTGTCACCATAGGAAACTGTTCGACATTTAGGAATATGTCAAGGACCTGCCATTTGGCAGTACACTAAGAGACATTAGTAAAAAACAATGAAGATTTTTATACATTAATACCTTTAGGCCTACATATTTGGTCCACATCGGGTTGAACAAATCACACGAGAGGTTTAGTGTCGTACTGCTGATTAATGATAAGGCAGGGCAGCATCACAGACAACATTTCTAGAGAGAAAGTTAGTACTAAACTCTGCTGTATTGTTTTTATTCATAATTTTATTATTCTGTTAGCTAACGCCTTATTTTGTATCCCATTCATTGTTTGCTTGAGCTACACGTAATGATCTATCGTATGTTCTCTATCGTGTGTAGAACTACCTGCGACAGTTCGGCTACATACGAACACCATATTCATCAGACTGGGGCGTACCTGAGCTCTCCCATGATCTCAGCCCAGCTGGCGCCATCGTCACCAATGAGGCTTTCAGAGAGGCGGTCAGAGCGTTCCAGAAGATGGCTGGTCTACCAGAGACCGGTGAAATGGACGAGAAAACTGAGGAGATGATGGCAAGGCCGCGCTGTGGAGTCCCAGACATAAAACCAGACCAGGATCTGACGAGGAGGAGAAAGAAGCGCTATGTAGCTTCGGGTATTTAATGTTTGTACTTTAAAAAATTTCTGACGCTGCAGACGTTAACACTAATTAATCCTATATAAAGTGTTTATGAACGAAATTCTAAAAATTGATAACAAGCGGGTATTTTAATGCAATATGCATATATAAAAATTGTATACGGGAATAAACTAAATCAGATATAAAGAAAACGAGATTTTATACGTCATAGATCTGTCGTCAGGCAGGAAACTGATACGAAAAACTAACTGTATTTAAAGTTGTATTTACATAAAACAATAGGAAATAAATACACTATAGACTTTTTCCAATATTCAGATATTCGAATATGAACACAGTTACACATATCTCTTCTCCGATATTCAACCAAATGGCAGAACTGACATATGCAATATATATTACATATTACATAATACATATTACATAGTACAGTACAGATCTTCCGCTGGGAGCTAGCTCCTCTCACTAAGGAGAAAAACATAGGATCAATAGGATTATGCCGCTAAAAAGCGTTCGCAAATATATTTCGTAAGGAATATTTCTCTCGTTCTACTAAGTATTAGTGTTCTGTCAACTAGTAGATCCATGACACATTTTTCAGCTCAAAGTCTTATATAAAATTCAGAAAGAGCTGTTGACCAAAAAATCGATTTAATAACAAAGGTTAATATAGATTATAGTTTTTGAAAATATGGCTGCTAACGTATTTCCGTTTACTTGTTCAATTCCTGGTTAGTCGTAACTAACGAAATGTGTAATTTACTTTCTTCTGTTAGCGTGTTCTGCAAGGGTCCAGACACAACACCAGGAAGATATTTCAGTCAATGATATTTCGCTCTTTTGTACGAAATTACAATTGAGTAGCAAAGTTACTACTGACCTAGTTTACTTTTATTAACTCTTTTTATGATGTGCTCAGTACAGGTTCTTCTGCATTAATACTTTCGCAGTACCGGCAGCAATAGTATTTATTGTTACATGTAATTCAATATTAGTACTCTACTTTATATTAATCAGTATGTGCATTTATTTAACAGGCTATCGTTGGCCGACGAACATTATTTCATATAATATTGGAAGTTACGTAAGAGAAGAATTAAACTTTCCTAAAGACGCTGTGATATCTGAAATACGAAAATCTTTCAAGGTGCGTAAATGTCTAAGATTACAGTGAATCATATTTTACTTGGATGATGTTATTTGGATTTAATTTAAAGTGTATTAAATCGTTAAATGTACAAACTTTTGCATGATATATTATGATACATGTTAGTTGAAGCTTAATAAATTTCTTATTAATTAAAATATTAAATAATAATAATTGCAATACCATATTATAATTGGAATGCCATATTAATATTAAATGACCGTATTACTTTGGAAATAGTCTAATATACCATTGCATTTTCTCTTACCTGGCCAATGTGTACTTTGCAAAAGAATGAAAGGGAATGTTAAATTATTACTAAGACATCATTATTGATTGAAGGCTATATTCTTCAAACTAAAATGAATACATTTTAATTGTCCTCCTTTATCTTTGTTTTGTCCTGTCAAGTGGTAGGTCTAGGGTACATATTTATAATCACTCTGCTTTAATTATCGTTATTCTAGAGCATCAATCAACCAACTAACTCTTTCACGAATAGCATGCCTCTGCCAATCTTGAAAATCTTGTAACCTATAGCTTAAAAACGACTTTTTTGTTGATTTCACAATGTCTTCCTTGTTATTGTTTAGTTTTATCTTATTAAGTGTATTTTGATCACCGGACCGGCACTGTTTAGGATCTTTTATTTCTCTTCAGCACGTGATTTTTCAGATCGTTTGGGGTGAATCGATTTGTAGTGACATGTGATGGGGGGACGTCCCTGACATCATCCTTGTATGAGGAAACGGACGTTAAACCTTTATTATTATTATTATTATTATTATTATTATACGCAATAAAGGGTTGACATGATCTTCACTTAGCAAGATTCAACACAGGTAACGGTTCAGCAAGTTTGTTTAATTATCAAGTCTGCATTTTCTTTCAGCTTTGGAGTGACGTGTCAGCCTTGACCTTCGTTGAACTCAATACGACAAACGCCGACATACTGTTGAACTTTGTTCCACGTGATCACGGGGACGGCTATCCGCTGGATGGACCAGGAGGAGTCTTGGCCCATACTTTCTATCCCACTAACGGCGATGTTCACTTCGATAGGGAGGAAACCTGGACCACTAATACATACGCTGGTATAAGTCGTCAATGTAAACAATATCTTTTTTCGCTGCTATCTCCAAACCAAACGTAAATTAATCATATGGACAGAACTCACAGCATTCGGTAAGTTGACCGACTGCGGAATGTAGAAATGTTGAAACAGGGTTAAAATCTAATCGCTTCCTCACTCACGTGCTTCTCGAACCACAAAATTGGCGATAAATGTAACTTGAGTGACAAGATTAATTTTATATAATTTAATAATACCAAACGATTCCTTAGTAGGCATGCATTAGCAGAGTCAGGCATTTGGATAGCTATAATCAATTGAGCACTAGCCAGGACCCAGTTTTTTTACATGCATACATAATCGAAATAATTCGCAATTTAATATATCTATGCATGTACTTCAATTTAAAATTTTAGCGTTGCTTGTGCTCAATACACAAAACATCATCAAGCAGAAAACAAAACATCATCAATATTCTTGTTTTAAGTTATCATATATATATATATATATATATATATATATATATATATATATATAAATATATATATATATATTTATATATATATATATTGTATGCTATTTATAGTTACAATTATTCACCTTTATTTGTAAACATTAAAAATTCAGAAGATTCGAAGGTTCAGATGATTTTTATTCATTTTAAAGAATTACTTTTTTACATTTGTCTTAGCAACTGTTGTATTTATTTCGATAAAAAGCCATTTTGATACATTTTCTGCTAGTCAACGCGAAATAATTCTTAATTAAGATAAATCGCAATAACTTCTTCAAATGAATTTTTAGGATTTTTTGGAGCATTTATTTTTGTTTAATTATCTTATTGTTAATAGCATTGCAACCTTTGTTTATGCATTGTTCTGCTATACTTATGAGATAATAAGAAAAACTTTAAACATTTTAAAACTGTCAAATTTACGTACATGTACAGGGTCTTAAAGTAATGGCTATGGTAATTCTAAAGGGCTTGTGGATGAACTGGTAGCACAATTGCCTAATAAATAAAAGGCCACATGTTCGAAATCTCGCAATAACACCTCATATAGTGAGTGGCCTATAGTTTTTGCATGAAACAGACACCAAACTTAGATCAGCCTAACTTATTTTCAGTTTAGTAATTAGCAAACCCGTTGAAGGGCATATAAATGAGAAGCATGTAAGTGATTCAGCAAAAAGGGCTTGAGAGAGTTAGGGCTTGCGAGACTTAGGGCAAAACGGTAGAAAGTTGCTTTACTTCCGTTATCTGTAGTCAGTTAAACAGAATTCATCACCTGACTTCGATTTGAGTAACTTCAGAAATCGTCACGATGACAAATAACTCGTACAGCATACCCCAAATGTTTCTTGCCACGAAACCAAATTGATATCTTAAATTTTTTAATTTAAACTCGTAATTTGTTACTCTAATTATAGATCTACTTGTATAAATAGAGTAACAAATATATTGCTATACTCAGTAACGTATATTGCTATATTCAATTGAGTGTAAAGAGGTCATCTAATTAATGATTACAGGAACGAATTTGTTGTACGTTTCAACACACGAGCTAGGCCACTCTCTGGGATTGGCTCATTCCAATAGTGCCTCATCCATCATGGCTCCTTTCTATAGACCGTACAACCCAAATCTTCAGTTAACACAAGACGATATTGACGGAGTACAACTCCTATACGGTTAGCAACATTAACTTTGATCCTTGTCTACCTTATTAAATCGTCTTCATGGTTTTATTTTAATTTCAATTGACTCAAATTGACACATAGTGTAGTATATTTTTATTCGCAATTATTTTTCGCTTGTAGAAGCTTTTTTATTACTAACTCGATAGAACATCCATACTATTTGGACACAGCATAATGCCATAAGCTAGCTAGCAAACTAAAAACTGAAATATCCATCAGTGTTGAAATATCCATCAGCATTGTTTCAATAAATAAAAAGTAAATGGCTACCTAATATTTAAACTTATTTGAAGTTACTAAATCTTTATTGTTTCTTTCACTTGATGTGCTGCCTAAAGATAGTATAACGCCTGATAATGTTGAATGTCTCAATGGCTCAGGGGTTAGAGGTGTAGATAACGTCATGAAGTTTTAAGTAATATACCCAGAGTTGAATTGAACTCTCATGGGTTCGATTCCCGGCCCCGTTGATCTGAGATGAAAATCTCGGACAATCACTAGACTGGTTACACAGAAAATGGAAAAAAATTGCCTAACGGATTTAACATGTGGAATTAATAGTGATTGATATCAACATAGTTGATCGTTTCACTATAATGTGTTATTATTATTTTTAAT
The DNA here is from genome assembly GCA_905160935.1 of Enchytraeus crypticus. NCBI lineage: Eukaryota > Metazoa > Annelida > Clitellata > Enchytraeida > Enchytraeidae > Enchytraeus > Enchytraeus crypticus. The sequence continues at coordinate 1,199,408 of CAJHZI010000811.1, read as the reverse complement.
GCCCTGGGCTGTACAGGGCCCTGGGTTAATATAAGATAAAAGAATTACTTTATTTAATTAAAAATTAAATAATATATTTTATTAAATTAAAGATTATAATGAAATATTTAAAATAATGCCTGTTCCCTCTGGAAGAGGCATTATTTTAAATATTTCATTATAATCTTTAATTTAATTACAATTCGCCAATGTGCACGAAATTAGACAGCATTATCTAGGAGTCCATTATCAATTATCTAGGAGTCCATTATCAATTATCTAGGAGTCCATTATCAATTATCTAGGAGTCCATAGTCGGACGGTGTGAATATATTTATGTGAAAATATAAAATATGCCTAATATGAGTATAAAGCATTCATTTCTACTATAAAGATCTTTACTTTATTAACAGCGTGACTTACCAATTATGCATACTTTATCACATTTTGTCGTGCTTACCAATTATGCATACTTTATCACATTTTGTATTTTAATATTATACATTTAATTAATTATACTCTCAGTCGTTCCCTGACATCATCTCTGGATGAGGAAACGGACGTTAAACCTTTATTATTATTATTTTTTTGCTAATTGATAAAATTTAAAAATCTTTCGTCTGACTTGGACTTAATTGCAAGTTAATGTTAATAAAAAATTAAAAAAATGAGATAATTAGTTTCCAATTAACCAGAGACATCATACACCACAATGAGAAATAATTATTTAGTAAAATAATCAGCGTTAAATACTAGTAAAACTTAAACTGAAAAAAAGTTTACTTTTATATTAATTAAATGATGGCTATATGTCAATGAACAATGTAATCTGCAGGTCGACCTCTACCCCCAACCACCACAATTAAGACCACACCCGCCACAACAACGAAGCTAACTCCGCCACCAACTACCACGACCATAACCACAACCACAACCAAAGCCACAACCACCGTTACGACCACAATCACCCAGAGACCCTCAACTTCATCACCAACTTCGACTACCACCCGATCATCATCAACGATCGTCACGCCGAGAGTTGATTCAGTCTTTCCCAGGCCTAGAACATCTGCTGAATCGAGGCAGTCTCCTCCAGAAGACTGGTGCAAGGATGCTATCATCAACGCTGTTACAAAATTCCGTGGCGTTGCATATTTCTTTAAGGGTTTGTTCTTTAATTAATTAATTTGGAGTTATTACTTTAAATCTATGGAGACATTCAGATTAGAGTACCAATCCATTCGAAGAAGAATTCCTCTGACGTTATTAAATGAGTAAAATATACATTTAATGATTTACGAGACAGATTAATATTACACTGAAACGTTGGATAAAGTTAGATTTATCAGCTTATGTGAAACGTTAAAGTAGCCTAAATAAACTGTGTCTAATTCGTTATGTTTGTATGTACATAGGTGACAAGTATGTAGCAGTGGATGACTACGGTGTGATCCCGGGCTATCCCAAGTACATAAGAGAGACCTGGCCTGAGGTTCCTAGCAACGTTGATGCGGTGTTGTACTGGGAGGATTTAGACGAGCTTTACTTTCTTAAGGTTAGCGAAACTATTATGCTTCCCAATCCCACTGTACACTATTCAAAGAATCAGTCGAATAATTAGAAATAATTCCTAGAACATATTGTATGAAATTGTGATTCAAACAAATGAAACTAAATTAAGGTGACAGAGGATAAAATATTTATTTATAAGAATTGCCAGTGATTATTATATCTTGACAATATTTCTACAACTTCCTCAATTATTTCTCTGTATTAAAATTTTTTATAGTGGGAATATCTGTATTTATATATAAAATATTGATAGAATACAACCAATATTATACCAGATATATATTAATATATTTATTTGCAAACACAGTCTGCTTCGCATAATATTAAATTAAATGTATATACATTCATGTCAGCTAAATAATAACCTAACCTCTAATCCAGAAAATATCAAGATATATATATATATATATATATATATATATATATATATATATATATATATATATACAGACTGGGGCATAAAAAATAATCCCCCAGTGAAATCCAAATAACTTTGGCAAAACAAACAATATTTATACAAAATTTGTGGAGCTTATAGAGGAGGAATTTCTGCATATATCCTGCAAATTTAGTGAAAATATATTCAGTGGTACCAGAATTACTGCGTTTCTACGAAGACAGTGCTAAAATCAATTTTAACAAGGCTTTATTAAACAAATGTATCGGGAAATTTATTCAAATTGTGGGAATAATTTTAGCAGAAGGACGAATTTTCACATTTTATTAGTTAGATCGGCTGAAATGTGTTCTATGCTAAAAGCTCTTCAATTCTGATGCACTGTAGCTCCAGAAATCATCGACCTAAGAAGCCCATGCCTAGGATGCTCTAACACTGAGACAACAGTAAGCAATTACAGCGCCGAAATAATAAACCTGGCCTGGCTACAAGAGTCAATAAATCCAGGTATTCTTGAATTTTGACAGGACTGCAGGCTTGTATTCAAGCTAAGGATGGTCATTTCCAAATTTTTGACTAGTCTCCATAAGTAAACGGCCTTTTTTAGGGCGGTTAATTACTTAAAAAGGACTGACTGACTATTCCAAAAGCCTTGTTAAATTGATTTGAGCACTGTTTTTTCGTGGAAACGCTGTAATTTTGTTACTATATAATATTTTCGTACCAATTTCGCAGAATTGATGCAGAAATTCCTCCTCCAGAAGATCTGAAAATTTCATTTAAATATTTTGAGTTTTGTCGAAGTTATTGAGATTGTGCTAGGGGATTATTTTTTTTGCCCCAGTCTGTATATATAAAAAATTAGATATACATATATATATAATTATATATATATATATATAAATACAACATATATATATAAATACAATCAATATTATACCAGATATATATTAATATATTTATTTGCAAACACAGTCTGCTTCGCATAATATTAAATGTATATACATATATATATATATATATATATATATATATATATATATATAATATATATATATATAAATATATATATGTGTGTGTGTATGTGTGTGTCAAAGCTGAGGAAGGCATAGGGTCCACCTCGTCATAAGCAGAATCCTCCAAGAATAATGGTATATCAAAAGGAATGTTAAAGATGATTTAAAGCTCTACTCGCATGTGCACGTGGAGAGGAATTGGAAGCTAATAGTAAAACCATCAATACTAAATGCATATCTATTACTTTTGTGAATTAGGAGTTCAGTTATTATTTAGATTATTCGTAAAATGTTTAATCAGGACGATTTGGTGTGGCGTTACAATGAAAGAACTAAACTGGATCCTTGGTATCCCAAGTCCATATGGAGTAAGTTTGTGGGATTACCCGGATACATCGACGCTGCATTCGTCTTCGGTGGAGATAACATTACGTACTTCATCAAAGGTTAGGTTCATGCATTTACTAAAGTTTATTGTTTCATTGCTTAGATGTCTAAACGCAGTGTAACATATGGTAGCCTGGTGAAGATTTACATGGCAATAGCTAAGGATGACTACCTTGCAACGCTTATAAAAGAGTGAAAAACGATTTGAATCCCATTACTTAATATATTCTGTTACAGAATACTTTAGATTGCTTTTGCTATGGTAACCATATAATTAAATGGTAACCATATAATTTAACTAGCACAGATCTTTATGGCTTCTTTACACTTCTTGTTAAGAGTACTTTCTTATTACCCAAGGCCCTTTGCTTGTACAATCCTGCTGAATATTTCTGTCTCACATTTTCCTTATAGTCATCATCTCTTATTGTATGACCTAAATAGTTGAAACTCCTTACGTGCTGCAATCTCGTACCATTCATTATAATATTGACTTTACCTAGCTCTTTCCTGAAACACTCTCATTACATTTGTGTATTCGATGTTAAGCTTTATACCTTATTGCAGTGCCGTATCATTCAGACAATCCATATCTTCTGCGTTCCTTTCTCGATTCCCGTTAGCATTCTTTCATCTGCAAATTTCATATCTTGCAACAATTTAAATCCTACTTTTGTACCTTCAACAATGTCTTCCATGGCTTCCTCAATTATTTCCGCCAGGTAAATGTTAAATATGCCAAACAGCGGTAAAATGCTACTATTTGGTCTTAGTGCGAGTCTTAATTTACCGTCGCCTGGGTATTCCTGTTGGATCCTGATATTGCTCTTTGAATCGTGCTCAGTTTAGAATTAATCTTCTATCTCTCCAGTCAATTCCGATTCTTTTCAATATATTCAGCATCGTTATTCAGTCAATCCTGCCAAAGACCTTTTTCAAAAATCCACAAAATATACAAAGATATCATGCTCATATTCTAAGCGTCGTTCGCAAAGGAACCGCATTACCGCTATTGATTCTCTTGTGCCGCATCCTTTCTTAAAATTTTTAAAACCAAATATACTTGTATACATGTACGTGTATTTATTTATATATGTTTGTATCTACTATATATATATATATATATATATATATATATATATATATATATATATATATAAAGCCATGGCTATATATATATATATATATATATATATATATATATTTATATTATTAAACATACACATATATAATTATTTATATATATATAATTTTATATATATATATATATATATATATATATATATATATATATATATTGTACATGTATATAACTGAGCATGCAATAGTTATTACTCCAGGGCAAAACTGTTGCACTTGTGCTGCAGGTGAGCAGTATTACAGATACAACAGAAAGAATGACGCTGTGGAACTAGGTTACCCTCAGAGTATCAAGATCTGGAACGGACTGCCTCCTAAAGTAGATGCGGCATTTCAGTGGACTAATCGTGAAACGTATTTCTTTGCTGGACGTTCCTACTACAGATTCGATAGCGAACTCTTTCAGGTACTAAATAAGTATCTCCAAATTGGATTACATTAATTGATGTTACAATATATTTACATATGAGAATTTGTCTTATGGCGAATTTTCTACAGAGATTTAAACTTAAAGATAACAAAATTCAAGTTCTTAGAGCGTCGAACACAGGAGAATGGAGTCATGAACTCGCTTATCATGTATAAATCCGGAATCGGTTATACATGTAGGCTGTCTTAAAGAAAAAGGATTGATAGAGAACTAACATTTGAAACTACATGTATTTATAATAGCAGCTGTAGAAATTACACGTCAAGTTACTTCCTAGTAATTATAAAATTCTGCGTGAATTCTGATAGCTAGTAGCCGATTTCTTGTGAAATCGTAAGGCAACGAAGAATATGTAATTTCTCAATGCAGAAAGTCAATGCTGCAGAGGGAAAATAAAATACGATATCGTACATAATTTTTGTAAAGTTGCCAGGTCATTTAGTAATTTACAATAATACCCATCGTCACTCTTGAATTTCTGTTGTAACGACTCAGGTGATGGTTTAGAGGTAATAAGTCACTAATCGGCCAAATGCATGCTGCTCAGCTTTCACTGTCCATTCAACGATACTTTGGCATTTAGCATAGAGCGGTGCTTTATTAATATTCTTATTATGATGATTATTATTATGATTATTATTATTATTATTATTGTTATTATTATTATGATTATTATTATGATTATTATTATTATTATTATTAATATTATTATTATAACTTTTTTATTGCCCTGGGCTGTATAGAGCCCTGGGCTAAAAAAATAAGATCAAAGAAATACTTTATTTAATTAAAGGAACGATGAAAAAGAAATATTTAAATTAATTCCTCTACGCTCTAGGAAGCCGCATTCGCCAATGTGCCACGAACGCAGATAGCATTAAAGCACTGGAGTGCAATGGACAGGCGCTGCCATAGAAAGGCTTTTTCGCGCTGGTCGCCTGTAATAGCACTGGTTCTCCTGTCTAATTCGTTTATGAAGTCAGTCGAGTTAGAGTTGATAGGGTCCAAGGTCTCAAAAGCAATTGGCAGGAAGATGTAGCTGCTAGAGACTGCGGCATATTTAAGGGACTTCCTATTGGCAGCGGCAGACTTCCTATTGATTTCCTATTATTATAATTATTAGTATTAGTATTATTATTAGTATTATTATTATTAGTATTATTATTATTATTTTTTAAATTTACCCCGGTGTAAAGAACCTGGGGTTTGAAAAAAACGATTCAAGCAATACGTGCTGAATCGCCGCCCGGCTACTCGAGGTCATCAATCGGCTTAAAAGAATTGTTGAAGCAGACTGCATTAAATCTTTACAATGTCATGGAAAGCCTTTTCCAAAGAAAAGATGTCTCTCGCTTATCGCCGGTTTGCTCTGCAATAAGTCTGCCTATACCATTAATGAAGTCAACTCCTTCGGGATTCATCGGGCCCATGGTTTCAATGGCCACGGGAACAACTTCATATCCTAAGGACAGATCACGGTATTTATCCAACTTCCTAGAGGCGACATGAACAGCAGCTCCACCGGCTGTGACTGAAGTCGTATTCAGGTAGGAGTTTGTCATAGTGTCAATGACCGTGACGTCCCATACGGCATATTTACCGTTGCACCAAGGCACTAAAGTCATGCCATCCGGGCGCTTGCCGTCTGATCTGGACAACCCACTTGGTTCCTTAGAGGAAGGGATGCCTGCTCTTGAAAGTGCTCGCCATATTAAGTAATTTAAATTGTGATGGCGAGACAGTCTACCTCAGCTTCGTTTGTAAGAGAGGCCGTGGAGACCTAAAGCGTCGACTTCATAAGCGCAGGGGCACATGTGAGGCTCGCAAGTTTTCGCCCCTAAACGGAAACTAAAGGCTACTCGAATCGCCTCATTGTCTAAAAGAAGCCCACAAGAAGCAACAGGGAGAGCGTGAAGCCAGTCGCTACTTCTTTTGGTTGATACAGCTAGGAGTCGTGCTCTGTCTACTGCACTGGACTGGGATTCTAACAGACTGTTATAAATCCGATCCACTATAGGACGGTCCCGTGACTTTTGGTTACTGACTGAGGTAGAAGGTGGAGCACTGGAGATGAGGCTTTTGGACCAAACTGACAACGCAACGTCAATGGATCTACGGCAGAAAGGGAGCACCTATGAGGATGGCGTCTTGCAACTGCCTCGTTCCCATCGCTGATGCCAAAAAGGCTGAAGGCGCGATCTGGGAAACAAGACGAATTCCAAGACCACCCTTGCTCACCGGTAGACTGGCTTGCAGCCACTGCAAATCAGACAAATCTGCGTTGATAACGGCGCACAAGCATTGCCTAAGAGCCTCGTCGTAGTCTAAAAGCCGCGGATTAGAGAAGCTCGGACTAGAGCGCAGAATGTGCATAAGTTTAGGTGCACTTAATGAAAAGTGAAGGATTGTCATAGCATCATGAGCGGTTAGCGACTTCAAGCGCGATGCCGTACGTTTGAGATCCTCCAAGCGACTAGATAAAGCGGTGGTAGTAGCTTCTTCTCCAGAGAGTGGCGCGCCGAGTAGAGTACTATGGGAGAGGCCCATTGGAACAAAGGATGACAAAACTGAGTTGCATGGAGATTTGTAAACTGATGATATGACTTCGCACTTGGTACGATTCAACTGAAGCCCAAATTCTTGGCCTCTGTCGATGATAGTCTGTACATCATTTGCAATCGACGACTCGCAACCACCTAGATTAATGTCATCTAGATATCCCACCGTGACAGCGCTAGAGAGAGAAGTAAGGAGAGGATGAATAGTCAAGCAAAACAGCATGGGCCCTAAGGGATCCCTTTGTTGGACTCCTTCCTGTGACCCAATGCACCAGTCTCCGAACTTCAACCACGAAGGGCTTGAGTAAGCTAGATGGCAGAAACTATACAGCTCTGGTATCCTGTGATGTATTTCGCTGAGCATCCGTGATCTACTCAAGCAATTAAAAGCATTACAGAAGTCTAGCTTTACCACGAAGTGATCAGCTGGCATTGACTCAGCGAAACGGCGAGTAGCGTGAACAGCTGCCTCACAGCCACCTGGAATACCAGCTCCAAGTTGAATTGGGCTCAACTAATCGCTGAGAGCAGACACTGCATAGCGATTTGCGCATTTAGCGGCTAAACGACGCAAAGTGTAACCCACTGCAATGGGGCGAATGCCGTCAGATTTCTTGTTGAGTGCAAAGAGTTTACCGCCAAACAGCACCGGTTGGACCTCAGGGGTTGGACCTTATTATTATTAGTTTTTTACTGTATAGGTCTACATGTAAAAAAGTAGGATTTTTCAAATGACATTATGTCCATTGTGTTATGAATAAGCATTGCTATAAGAAATGTTGTAAATTACATGCTTTCTTTTCTATACATTTCATTTACTGTACATGCATATTTTATCTATTAAATTGTAAATTAATTATCTTTAGCATTATCCCGTGTATAATCTACAGGATGGCTAATATCTTTGATTATTAAAACTTCAGAACTTAACATTAAAATTTATAGCAGTTGAAATTTCGTTACTAGACGATCTTTATTCACATTTAATTTTTATTTGAACAGTCTTAACATTTCTATGTCTATCTGTATTTGAAGTTAGACTACTTATGAATCCCCTATTGAAGATTATTAAAATAAATTGTTTTAATTGATGTAATATCGCTTCAGACTGATCAGGGTTATCCTAGACCTACTGCTGTGCTGTGGTTCTACTGTGATGATCAGTATTCTATATGATATATGACCGTCATCAACATTCAGATCTGCATTGAAGAAGCTATACAACTTCATTGGTTATCAGCGACCATCATCTCAACACCAACGACTCTGCAAAATTGAGACCCTATTATATTAGCAAATGTACTTTTTAATGATAAAATAACGCATTAGACAGTATTTTTGCAATGATTTGACCTGTGATAATTACATTCAATAATTATTGTTGCTTGCAAGAGCTATCAATTATGAATAGGTAATTAGAATTTCTAGCAGATTTCGGTACTTACTTCAGTGTATTTTTGCTATAGGCTAAATATTTATTTAAAATCTATACTAGCTTAACCCGCCACTAACTGCGCACAATTGTATGAATGTTAGGATAATATTGTAATGGTACAAAGTTTGCTGCAAACGCTCACAAATTTCTACTAATCTAAACGAAGGCTCTCACTATTCATATATACATGTATACATTCCTTTTTGAGATGCTAACTTCGATACTTAGTATTAATTTTTTAGTAGGTATAAAAATAGTTGGAAAATTAATATCTTAGTCTAAGCCGAAAATATTTCAACATAAATAAAGAAAAATTAATTATGCAAATTTATTTTATTAAATTTTAACTCAGCTGTATAAGGACTACAAACATTCTATAGCAAACCAAAATATGCATGCAAACAATGAAAAATATGCACTCTTAAAAATCAAAAAGTAAATACTATAAGTACATGTGGTCATCAGTGAAGATGCACAATATCTCATCTAGCTGAATACCATACCATTACATGAAATATATTTAGAAAAAACAACACGGGTTATTGAAATTGTTAGCAATTAATTAGAGCTCACCATCCGTTTATTAAATAATCATTGTATAATTTCATAAAATAATTAATGGAGGATGCATTAAGAATAGTAGGGATTATTATTTCAGATACCACAGCTAGAAGAGACAACTGAATTAAAAATTGTAGCACTGGACCACATTAATAAATAATTAGTCATGTAGAGTGTGAAGCACTGGACCACATTAATAAATAATTAGTCATGTAGAGTGTGAATGCTTAGTGGTTTTAAGTATGAGCATTTTTCTAACCGTATTTGATAAAACTCCTTCGTAATATACAGGGTGAGTAAAAAGAAAGATTACACCTGCAAAAAGTTTGAATATCTCTGGCTATTGTCAATATTTTCCAATACAACTTTTACCAATTACTAAAGAACTAATTTCTGACGGGATGGCCAATTTTCATCGATTTTGGTACATGGATTGGCCAGCTATGCAAGTTTCAGCAGAGCAACCCCCCATTTTTACCTAAAATTGATATAAAGCACCTCCTACAGTTCTGACTTGTTTTTAGGCTTCGGCTGGTGTTTCTGAGAGAGATGCAACATGGTTCCTCAGATATGGTAATCCAGAGGATTATGATAGGGTGAGTTTGCAGGTCATTCATTCTTCTTGATGAAATGCGGATTTCTCTCGCTGATCCATTCCTGTGCATGACGAGATGCATGAGCCGGAGCACCACCCTGCTGAAAAAATGAAAACATTTAGTAGAAGGGCATAGCAATCATCAAACAGCTCCTGAAGCAAAGTGTTGACGTAATACTGAGAGTTCACCTTACCTTCTCGTCAATGATGTGCAATCTGCTCTTACCATTGTAGCAAACGCCATTTTTAGGTAAAATATGGGGTGTTGCTCTGCTGAAACTTGCATGACTGGCCAATCTATGTACCAATATCGATGAACTAATCCCAAACAACGATCGTTAGTCAGCTAACAAAAAGTGACACTGCGCACATGTCATATGCTTGTGCATCTTATCATTGGCAAGCTTTGTCAACCAAGATTCTGGAACCAGGAACCTCTTACAAATATCATTTAGCTCTTCTGCCCGAGGAACGGGGTAATTAAATGTCAATTATCAGATAATCATTTTTGATTCTTTAATAAATAAGAAATTTAAAGTCCAATTGGGTTTTGCGTGGTATGCCTTAGCAGTTCAGTTCGTTCGCAACTCAGAGAAGATAGAACATACTTCTGATTACATACTTATGGTTCCCAATACTTTCTATGCTAAAGTATTGGGAACCAATGGAGGACAATGTCCTATCTCAGACCTAAGACGAAAGTAAGATTCGTGCGGAAATCTAGTTTTATCTAGTTTACAAACTCCCTTGTTAGCTTAGGCTCATAGCCACGGTATATGTTTTGTGGGTGTGTCGGTTTGTTAAAGTATAAGTGTTAGCATACTCACCTAGGCAGGCCTAGGTTAGGGGCGCTTGGTATTCTCATCTAGGTAGGACTAGGTAGGCTTAGGTTGTAGTCGACGGCATTGCCGGGGTTCGGGTGCCTAACTGCGCCTGGATCGAGATCGTCTCTGCAGGCGGGAGCGAAGCGACCACCAGATAACTATACAGAGATTATACCTAAACTAAAGGGAACGCTTGGTCAGCTATTAGGCATATGGAGTGAGCAGAAGTAACAGGAAAGAAGAATAAAGTTCTTTACAGTCAGAAACAATGAAATTGAACCCCTTAACATCTGACTATGTATTATTTTATATAAATAATTAACCAGCCACAAATAAACACAGAATACGGTATATAATAATATAACACCTATGATCCGGAAGCAGGATTGCATTTTTACACAACAGACAAAAACGTTCTATTTACGTACTTACTATCTAAAATGTGACGGAACTAGCCATAGGCCAAATCGAGAACGACCAGAAGTCTGTGAAATGGAAAAATAAACTGTGGTAGTACTTTTTGGATCTTTTGTAAATTCTTTAATAGAAGGTAAGTTAATCTTGAAAAATAAGTGCATTTTTATCAGTACCTCCGAGTCTGAGGCAGGTTTAAAATGATTGACATATAGATAGCCCATGAATTGCTCCATCTCAGCATTGTTCATAGACAAGAGTTTGCTGACATTTTGTTAGATGGCGCAGAGGCTAAATTGTTGAACAAAAAATCTAGTGGTTATCAGACCAATCCAGACTCTATGTGATGCACTGAAACATCTTCCAGAAACTTGAGCTTCCATACTACCACGTGCATAGTATAGGCAAAGTGGATTTAACATCAAAGTCTGAAGCCAGAGAGGCTTCTCTTGAAGTCGTCATGCACGTGTAAGCTATAGTAAATTGGTGGAATATTGTGTATACCAAAGCTCGACTAGGAACACTATTAAGGTATAGGCAAGTGTGATTGGCCCTAGGCCTACCGTGTCTAAGACGAACAAGAGAGATCATTTGTGATGGATGACTCTAGAAAAGACGTATCATCTGAAACTGCAGCAACTCAGTTCGTCCTGACAAGCGGTACGTGAAGTATTCGATGAAGACGCTATCATCTCAAAGCACTGCCGCCATGCGAGTGGGTCCAGAGGTAGAGACCCGCTCGAGGATGGGCAGGCTGCAAGGCTGTTTGGATTTATTAACAGTAAAGTATATTTTTAAATGCAAATAAATTAAATCAAACTGGATTATTAGCTTATAATGGCAAAATTTCCGAGAATAAGTAAATAGTACTTTTACAACAACTAAAATTTGAGCATTGTTAGTATAAAATGATAAAATATTGTTTTTAATAAAAAATAATGTTCCGTAAAATTGTTCCGTTATTGTTTCTAATAAAGTGTAAATGTAAACTTGTTCCGTAAAACAAAAGATGACGAGTAAATCGAATTGTATTGCAACAATAAATTACAAGCCAGTACATTAAAATAGACATTATCTCTGATAATTTTAGCAATATTAAATTACAGGAATTTAAAGAGAAAATATGAAATTCTTCGAGATGTGCTTACAACGGAAAATGCGATATAACTGTGCAACTAATAGAACTGTCATGAAAGAAAATGAAAATAGGCAAGTCTCCTGGCATTGATAACATTACTACTGAACATGTCGCCTACTCGCATCCCGTGTTGTTATCATTGTTAGCAAACTGTTTAAATCATTGTTAATATGTAGTCATGTACTACGAGACTTTGAAAGGGGTATCACTATACCCAGTCTACAAAATGACAAATCTCACGGTCCTCAAGCCATTGATACTTTCAGAGGAATTTCGTTAAGTCCTATTACGTCAAAATTATTTGAACATTGCTTAATGATAAAATTTTCAACATTTCTTATTACAAGCTATAATCAGCTTGGTTTCAAACCCACATCTGGATGTCAGCATGCAATATATACTCTGAGAAAAGTAATAGAACATTATACTGAAAACAATTCAACTGTAAATGTATGTTGTTTAGACATAAGCAAGGGCTTTGATAAAGTTATTCATTCAGTGCTTTTCCTAAAATTAATGAAAAGAGGAGCCCCATCAGTGTTGATTAATATCTTGTTCTACTGGTACAGTATATCCTATAGTTGTGTTAGATGGGAAAATGTTCTCTCTAGGCCTTACCGATTATTGGCTGTCATACGGTAAGGTGGAGTCTTAAGTCTAATTTTATTTTCTATCTATGTTAATTATTTACTAGATAAATTCGGTAAATATTAATGATTTTTTATGGGTATCGCTTTTAGTGCAATTATGTACGCAGATGATCTATTATTGTTAAGCCCGTCTCTTTGTGAAATACAACATTATGTTAGATATCTGAAATAGTGAGCTAGAATTTTAAGACCTGTAGATTAATGTTAAAAAGAGCTCGCCATTACGTATTGGTAATAGATACAATAATAAATGTTGCAGACTATATCTAAAAGATAGCTTAGTTCCTTGGACAGACAAAATTAGATATTTAGGAATATATATATTTTGAATGCATCTAAATTTCAGTGTAGTTTTAATGCTGTCAAAATTAAATATTATAGATCTGCAAATGCAATATTGGCTAAATTAGGAACTTCAAACAAAATGCCTGCAATTCTGATACTAATAGCGATCATTGCTCTACCATGTTTAACTTACGCATTGGAGGCTCTCTCCTTTAATTAAACAGAGTCAACTACTCTAAAAAGTCTGTGAACTCAATCTTTTCAAAAAGTTTTTAATACCTACGACACAAATAGGCCTACTATAAAACATTGTCAGTTGTAGACTGGGTATAAATCAATTTTGCACATATATGCATTAAAGGAAATTTCTTTCTTATCGTCTCAGAATATGTCTGAAAATATAATGCTAAGATTAATATGTACAAGTCTATCTATGGGCGACTTAGACAAGCTATTTCATACCAATGCTCTGCATTTTAAAAATAATTAAAGAAATATAATAAACTTCAACTTTCAACAATTTTGAAAGAAAAAATTGGCATATCAGGCCAATAAGTATTGTTGTGGAAATTTGTCAGATGTAACCTACGCCGTTTCAATATTGATGATATTGATGTGCTTATTGTATACTTCTCGAAATGCAGTCTTTTGTTTTCTTTATGTTTTATTTTCTTTGTTTGTTGCACAGTTGCGTTTTTCTGTTTCTCTTCTGTGTGTGTTTTGGTTGCCCAAGCGGCTAATAAAGATATATATCTATATATATTATATATAGATATATACTGTATATATATATATATAATATTTATATATATATAGATCTACATATAAATATATATATATATATATCAGTATATGTATATGTACATATTATAGTGGAATGAAAGCATTCTGGTCTTTCATTCACTATTGTTATTGCTTATTTTCCTACGCTAAATCTCGTTGTCCTTTGACTAGTTTAATCCACCCTTATTTACCTTTCCTATTCTATAGTTAATTAATGACACTTAAACCTTGTATCTTTCTTCACTGGAATATCGATTATATGCGTCATTGCGCATGTAGTTGTTCGTTGATTCAAATCCTGTTCAGTGCGCATGTCCCCGCCTTCTTCTTGTAGGATACTATATAAACGGCTTCCTACTTGTTGCAGGGCTTTTAATATGATGTAGCTTCATTCTTTAGCATTCTATAGTAGTTCTTAGATAGTAGTGTAGTCATGTCTTTAGTAGCAACGGAGTTTTGGTGAGTTCTTTCCATAGGGATGTCGAGGTCTTCTGTGGACGACAGCTTCTATCTGGGTAATATGGTCGAGCTATAATTCTAAGTATTAACTTTTAGAAGCTTCATTTTTATAAGTGAACGATACTTGCAACAAGCCATTAATGATTTAGAGACAGTATCGTCATGTATGTATGAATGTATGTAATAGAATATAAAATATTATAAAAGGTCTCGAGTTCTTAAAGTATAGCATAAGATAGAAGTAACCTAACAACCCTAGCTTCCTGCCTTAGCAGGGACACCCAGCACTTCATTGTGTAACATTTAAGGTCTTCGCGTCCGTTTCAGATCATTCCCTCTTATACCATTAGAATATCTACGTCTTAAAACTCACTGCAACTATAAATTACAAGACAGTACATTATCATACTACGTCTTAAAACTCACTATCAGCGAATAACTAAAAGCTGGTAAAGCTAGTGTTAACTTCAGTTTCCTCACTCGAAAGCGATGTCAGTGAAGGGCGAGCCCAGGATTTGAACCCTGCATATGCTGATCCGCGGTCGACTATCTTACCGACATCGCCAATAGCTCCAGCCAACTATGGCCTAGAATAATTAGCCTCAATACTATGCTCCTATATAAGTGTATCAAGAAAAGCTCACTTTGCCGACGCTGAGAATTTTATGAATTTGCATTTATTACTACTATACAATATCTACATATATACAAAATACAGTTCAGTTAGAATCGAATTTACCGATCATTTCACCTTGACATGTAAATTACATAACAAGAAGATAATCATTGCTGCTTACTCGCCTCTCACGCCCTCACCTCACTCAGCGTGCCTCTCCCATCACATGCTCTTCCTCTAATATAATCCTCAAGTAGAGGTTCATGGCTCTCTTCAAGACCTTAAAAAAATCTAGAAGACTGTCTTCATGATTCAATTAAGTTCGATATGAAAGGTTTTAGATATTGTAGGTGTGTAGTATAATGTTTTCCACCATGTTTCTTGTAGTTTGTTGGCAAAACGTTTGAAATTTCTAGTACGGCGGAAATGGTGACAATCTACAGTACTATACGTGTATTACGGCGGTAATCTTGGTACAATTGCAGTTACAGCAACTTAGTGAAGTGGCAAGTGGTACAAAGTACCGGAAAACTACAGTGTTGCTACTTATGACACAGGGTTAACTAGTAATTCAGCGGAAAGAAAGTGTCCAGAAATAACAGTCGATGTTATGGATTGCTAAGAGAATATAATCAAATCAAAAGTGTTTTGCTCTTCAAATAAAAGAGCACAACTTAAAACTCCGTTTCAAACAATGATAAGCCGACGATCCAGTCCATATCCATGATCATATCGATGATGATCAAGCCGGAGTATCAATGACGACGATGAGTTATTTAGCTGTAGTAGTGTGGATTACGTTTCGACTGGCAGACAAGTCTTCGCAGTCTTCTGCGTGTATCCGATACCTCGGGGTTTGGTGGCTTCTGAAAGACAAAATTATCTTTATAATAATTAAATTATTAAAAGCAACAAGGTATAGCGATATTCATGAGATAGAACCAAGAGTCTGAACCAAGTATGGATATTGCTCTAGGGCAAGCATTCAGTGGCTACACGTACAAACATGACAGCATCCATGACAGCACTAATGAAAATATTCATTCAACATTTGACAACACCTTTGAGACGCTAGACTCATGACCCCACTCCTGACAACATTCAAACAAAACTCACGACATCACTCATGGTTACCAGAATGAAAACTAATGATTTAAATTATCATTTCCCATACTAAAATAATTATTAAAGTAACAAATATATAATGACAAATTTTGACAGAAAATGAGCCAAAAGAGATCAGTATTTAAAATTCAATAACATTAGGCTGAAATGTTTGCTGCAATGTTTAGCGAAATGTAGATTTAAAATGAGAGAGTTAATGATTCTAAAAACAAAAGTGACACCAGACCAATCAAATTATAGCATGATTATCAACAGTACCATAAGCCTCCAGGATGATATATAATATTTAAAAATTTAGGTTTAAGTCAATTTAATGCTGTTCGCCTAAAAGTTTCAGAAAATGTGAGTTGCTTGCGATAGCGTCTTGATCGTGACCTAAATTTTACTTACCATTTCTAGCTATACCATCAAATCACAATCATAGAAGGATGATCGGACCTAAATTTTACCTAACATTTCTAGCTATACAATCAAATCACGATCATAGAAGCATAGCCTAATATCTGCTAGTGTAAACAGCATAATGATATCAATTGTGACTCAGATGACAAAATGGATTTTGTGACATGCATTTGTGATATTTTTCATCCCAGCTATATAATATATTTCATTGGACTGATCCATGCTTTTAAATAAAATCTCATTAATAAATATCATTGATAATAGTATTTAATTTAAATTTCATATAAGAAAGCAAATCCAGATAAGAAAGATTCATATAAGAAAGCGAATTGCAGAGTTGCTGATTAGTTGCAATATTTACCATATCTATTGGATTTCTATAATCAACAGAATTTCTGTAGTGACTTCTAACTGCTGTGTGTTGTGGTTCAAGGGATCTAAAATAAATAGTAAACATATTCTGACATTACTTAGTATATCATAGCATAATATTATTTGCATCACTTAACAATATTTAACTTTATAAAACATAATTTAACATTTTGCAACATAATTTAATTTTGACCAGTCAAATTTATTATATTCAGTTCTTGATAACAAATGCATAAATAAACAAGTCATACTTATAATTCTTAAATTATAATTCAGTAATTATTTTTTATCAATAATTTTAAAGATGATCAGACAACTGTGCACACATCCATGATATCAGTTTCTGATTAGAAGCGATGCGCTAAATCCTCAATGATTGATTGAATTATGAATGGCTTATAGAGAAAACCTAATAAAAGAGGTTATATTATGTGTAACACTCGAAAGTGAGAGTTGGATATGGAAGCTGATTTCAACTCAAAGATGCAGCACACACGTTATAGGAAAATGGCTATGAATCCGACGATGAGATAGCCATTATTTATCAGAGCTTTTTGGGCTGAGCCGGTGGCTTGTTAGCAAGTTGTTCGACAGTGGATTAGTAGATGCATGGTTCAAATCCAGTATTCTTCCAGTCACTGACATGCTATTCGAGCAGGAAACTGGAGCTAACTTAGTCTTTATCTCGTAGAGGATCGTAACAGTGAAGAATCATGAGCGTAAGGCGTTTCCCAGCATTGTATTTATCTTTCTTATTGAAATCAAGCGGCTGGAATGTTGGCTTCACACTCAGCTACACGTTCACATATGACAATTACCTTAAAATGCACGACAGATCTAATCACGAAGACTGACAATGTACCAAAAAATCGCAATATCCCTTAGAAAAAATATAGCTTTCAAATATGAATTACCATGGCTTTTTATGCACCTGCTTTCATATTCTGCGGCATTATTAGTTGCTGTTTGGCCTAATCTGTATCCATTAAAAATCTAGACTAGGACACTATAACTACGGTTACCTGGTCGGTGTTGGCAGACGAGAGTATTCAGCTGGTCTGCTGTATGAGAGTCTTCTCTCCACTGAGTATGATCTCCTGGGCTCAGGTGTGCCTGATCTGTATGAATATATCACGTCCCTGCTACCCTGCATGAATTAAATTATGGACATTAGCAGTTTCGAATATAAGGATATGTGCACGTACGAAATACATTTCAATATATATCCAATATAACCCATTTTACTGCAAGTGCTGAAACAGGAAATATAAGCTCAAATTTGAAGGAAAAAAATCTATTTTCTGAGATTATCGTTTTATTTTACGAATGCACAGAGAGTCTCAACAATATTCTTGACGTGCAGACGCGAACATCAGATAAGAGTCGTAGTTGCTAATACTTTCTATTCTGTCTGTATTGTGTCTGTATCATAGAGTGCGTATAATTTGAAGAGATTCAGAAAGTATTCAACGCTTCCTAACATTACCAGAATATCAGTGTAGCAAGTTCTTTATCTTTGAACTCTGCTTTATCTTTGAACCCCATCTTTCTAAAGATAATCAAACCTATCATTTAATTATTCAAGCAGACTTACAAATGAAATAATTGATTAGCAATAATTAATAACGAATGATTGTAATTATTGATGGCATGAAAGTAGCCGACGAAAGAGTACTCACCCTATCCTTTCCAGAGATTAGAGAACTGGGAGTGGTTACACTGTTACCGCTGTAGTAGGATGAGGAGTCTCCACCGTATGAATGACGTCCTGAAATAATTTCACAAATATACGTGTACATTTTGAGGCAACAGAATCGAAAAGGCAATTTATATTGATGCTCGAAGCTAAAACCTAAAAGGCTACATTATTTATTTATACATGTATATTTAGAACACCAAATTTATTATATATGCATGTACATGTAGAAACATGCTGTGTCTGTACACAAGCAAATGCAATTTTAAAGGCCTATAGAACCAGCAATCAAATTGTAAACCATTCCAGTAAAAGCACACTTTTACTATTTTTGCTCGCAAGGATATTAGTTTTTCTTGTGTTTCTATTTCTGTACTTATTAATCTGTAGCAGAAATCCGACCCAACATTGCCTAGTAAATTTACACGGCAAACAGATATCAGGTACAAAAGTTGTAGAAATTTCTTATTGGTCAATTTTCTTGTCGCAGTCTGTATGCAACTCTCAGTGTTATATTCTAAGCTAGTCGGGATTCCAGGTTTAAATGTTACTATACATCTACTCAAATCTATCAATGTATCAATTCTTTTATAAGCTCTGAAAGTGATAAATCTGAAAAAAATAAGAAATCATCAGTCTAGAAAATAATTTAAAATTAATAAAGCTTTATTTCAAGTATTTCAAGGTATTTAAAATAAATGATCTGCAGTTTTGTACGAGTATTTATAACATTCATATTATTCAAGGTAAATAAATTTTGGGATAAGTCAAATTTTTGTCAACTTTGTAGACTTAAATAATATTAATTTGCACAATTCAACTCATTGATAAGGTTTACCATATTATTGTTATCAAATCGTGCAAAAACAATTCCGCATAATCATCATCATAATCATCATCTTCCCTTACGTCCAGGTTTAATTAGGGCCGGGATACGAAGAGACCTTCTCCAGCGCTTTCTGTAGCACATCATATCATCAGTCGATTCCCTATTTTTCATGTCATTCATAATCACCGCAGCTCACGTCAGTTGTGGTCTACCTCAAGCTTAACATCCAGCTGTTCCCTGCAACCTCTCTTTACTACATCCTCATCTGTAAATCTCAAATACCATCTCAATGTCGACAGAGACAACTTATTCCTGATCTCCTCAACATTCAACTTCATCTTCATATATTCATTTTCTATTCTGTCATTAGTAGTTTTACCAAATATTAGACGTACCATTCTCATTTCTGTCACATGCAAACTCTGCAGATATTCCTTTTGTTGGTGCCCAACACTCCGAACCATACATCATTACTGGCCTTACCACCGAACTATAAAATCTTTCTTTCAAACTTAGTGATATTTTCTTATCACTGTTTCTCCATTGTGTCTCCTATTATCATCAGATCATCTGCAAATAGCATACTCCACGGGGCCTCCTTAATAACTCCGTTAAGCAACTCATCCATAATCAAAATAAATAAATATGGACTTAAGGCAGATCCTTGATGCATCCCGATCTTCACGTCAAACTCTCCGAGTGTCCACTCTCCACTCTCACACTAGTCCACACCCTGCAGTACATATCCTTGATTAAATCTAAATGCCTCCTGTACACTTTGCTCTTTTTCAGAACTTCCCGCACCAGTTCTCTCGGAACCTAATCATAGGTCTTCTCCAGGTCCACAAATACCATCTCTAGCTTCTTACTTTTTCTCCTTTTCTTCTCCATCAATTGCCTTATCATAAAGATCAGCTCTGTTGTTAACCTTCCCGGCATAAACCCAAACTGGTTGCCCTCAATGCTTGTTGAACCTCTCAACCTACACTCAACTACACTCTCCCATACATTCGTTGCATTTTTTGTATTTTTATCAGGTTTATCATATGAATTGAGTTAGTTATTCTATATTATTTCTTGTTTATTGTAAAGTATGTTCCTTTGTAACTGGTGTCTCAATTTGCAATCTTTGGGTGGAAAAAAGATTGATATATTGCTTAAACCTGGAATGACAAGTTAGGTTAGTACACCTCTCACCGTTGATTTCCCTGCCGATGCTTTGACCGCGAGTGGGGGAGACACTGGACCTGCTGACAGAAGAGGCTCGGGAGATGCTGTTAGACCTCAGGTACTTGGACGCCCAGTTGAGGTCATCCTGAAGCAGCTTCGCCACAGCGCCCTTGTTGCCATTGTTCTCAACGACGTCTTCTATTCTGTGACCATTGCTGAGCCCGTGGTGATGTACGGGTAGGTAGTATAACTCGTTCTGATAGTACATTTTTATTATTTCTCTGTACATAAATTATATTACAAATTCACTAAAATTTGGAAATCATGCAGTGAGAATTTCACAGATTTAAGGAAAATATAAAGAATATCATGAATATTTTATAAGCTAGCAGTATTAATTATATCAATATTGCCTGAAATTGTTCTCGTATGAGAGATCGGAAGTTAAACAATATTCAATGTATTCTGTTGTTTTATATTGCATTTGTAATGCAATACATGTAAAGTTTCAGATTTGCCATCACTCGATAATATTATAGGCCTACAATAATTTTTCGTCGTTTCGCGCATCTTGCCGTAGTCTGACATTTGTTTTGATATATTTTGACAAAGACTGACATATAAGTGAACAACGCCCAGTTTGCCACTTGATATCACATCCAATCAACTAATATCACTCTGCACAATTCCGCAAATAATTATTTTGAACTCCGAAACTTTTTCATATCTGTTGACGTAAACTTTCAATTTAACTGATAAACCAAGCATTAATTCAAATCTAAGTAGCATTTGAAAGAAATAATTTATGGGATTTGATAAGTAACCCAAAAGCAAACTGCTGTATGTAAAGTAATTTATATACTATACTTACCCATCTGCCTCTATAACTGCACACTAATTTCAGCTATTATTTTCATCTGCAGATGAATACAAAGTTACATGCTGTGAAGTTCGTAAGTGATGAGATAAACAATTGAACCTTTAGAGGCTCCAAATGAGTTCAACGAACGTTTTATTCCGGTCTAAACCAGGCCGTACAGTCGTTAACCTTTCACTGCATGGCATTATTGCAAAATTCTTTCTTTTTTACTCTTACATGTGCACCCGTTATACTGAGTGTCGAGAAAAATTGTAAATTGTAAAATAATCTCATGTATACATAAAAGTGCTAAATTGAATTGAATCAGTCGTTGTGATGAAGTTTCCAAGAAATCTTGAAATTTTCCATTTTTTATTATCGAATTTATGAAAATTAAAATAAAATGCAAATGTTTTCAATGAATATGAGAAATGCATACTTCTATGTTCTCTGTAGTTTTAATCGAACTCTCTCTCTCTTTCTCATCTCTCTCTCTCTCTCAATATCTATATATATATATATATATATATATATATATACATTGTATATATATAGGCCTGTGCGGGTTCTTTGCGAAAGAAGCTTAGAATATGAAAATGGCGTTTTATATGCTTTTGTAGACTTTGAGAAAGCCTTTGATAGGATTGATTGGATAACGATGATGAATATCTTAAAAAGAAAATTGACTGGAGAGATAGAAGACTAATTTTAAACTTGTACATGAGTCAAGGAGCAGTAATTAAAATCCAACAAGAGTACGCAGAAGTAGGTGAAATAGGACGTGGAGTATGACAAGGTTGTAGCCTTTCGTCACTGCTGTTTAACATTTAAGCTGAGGCAATGATGGAAGAAGTCATGGAAGACATGGAAGAAAGAATAAAGGCAGGAGGAAAATTTTTACAAGATATTCGATTTGCAGATGACCAAGGAATGGTAGCCGGCAGCGAGACTGGACTGCAGAAGATAATGGATAGTCTGAATAATACGACATTAAAATTTGGCATAAAGATTAATATCAAAGATGAAAGTGATAGGAGTGTCCCACAATAAAGGCGAAGCTAATATCAAAATAAATGTTAAGAAATTGGAACAGGTAAGGAGTTTCAAATATTTGTGTTATACTATAACAGATGACGGGAAATGTGAGACTGAAATATGCAGTATGATTGCACAAGTAAAAGTGGCCTTCGGTCATAGGAAAGAACTTTTAACAAAAAATCAAAAGAAAGACACAAATATAAAAGTAGTGAAAAGTTTGGTTTGGACCACGCTATTGAATGGATGTGAAACATGGACCTTAAGGAAGGAAGATATTAGGAAACTATACGCATTGGAAATGTTATTATGGAGAACAATGGAGAGGATTAGCTGGACTCAAAAAGGTACGAATAAGGAAGTTCTGGAGAGAGTTGGTACAGATATTTACACGTATCTACCCTAGTTCTTCTTGATCTCTCTGCTGCTTTTGACACCATAAACTACAATATATTCCTTTCTAGACTCAATTCTTGTTTCGGAATCTCTAACAAGGCTCATGGCCTCCTATCCTCATACCTCTCGAAGCGTACCCAATCTGTAATTATTGAAACACTTTATCACCATCCTGAAAACTTCCTTGTGGAGTCCCTCAGGGTTCTATGCTTGGTCTCCTCCTTTTCGCCTTATATACCACCCCCTTAAGGCACTTGCTAACTGATTCTATGCTGAAATTTCACTTTTATGCTGATGACACCCAGATTTATGTCTCGTTCTCTAGTCCTGATTCTAATGATGCTATGTCCAAGCTGACATCTACCCTTGATCTAGTTCACTCCTGGTTTTGCGCCAATCGTCTTGTTGTCAATCCTTCAAAAACGGAATACCTTCTCATCGGCACCCCACAGCAGCATCATAAAAAACTAGCTCAACCATTACATTTAAAGATATCCCCTTAATACCCACAGATTCTGCATGTAACCTTGGTGTAATTTTTGATTCAAACCTAAACTTTAAAACTCATATTTCAGCAGTCTGTCATTCTTCTTTTTTCCATATCCGTCAATTACGTCAAATTCGTAAGTCCCTTGATATTAATTCCGCCACTGTATTATATAATGCGCTTGTCCATTCTAAACTTGATTACTGTAACTCCCTGCTGAATGATCTCCCAAAGACCTCTCTAATTCGTCTCCAACACGTTCAAAATTCTCTTTCTCGAGTCGTATGTAATGTAAAAATGCTCAAATCCCACACCTCTTCTCTTCTTGAGAAACTGCACTGGCTACCAGTATCCGAACGTATAAAATTCAAGATAGCTTCCTTGACCTTCAAAAGTTTAAATATTGGTAAACTATCCTAGCTATCTGATCTTTTATCCATCTATCAACCTTCTCGTAGTCTTCGTTCCTCTAGTAAAAACCTTTTCACTGTACCAAATATTAAATCTGCCATGGGTAGACGCTCCTTCATGTTTTCTGCTCCGACAATATGGAACTCTCTGCCACAAGACCTTCGATCTTGTAACTGTATTGGTACTTTCCATGGCAAGCTTCAAACCCATCTCTTTCCGCCATAGGTCTAAATTACGACCCGCTTGCCTTGGATCTTTGACTTGCACTGTTTTGATCTCGCTTTCTCTTGTGGTTTCTCTGTACTCAGTCGTCATAGTGTGGCGCTTTGGCGCCTGTTTGTGTAGTGTCTGCAAGAGACGTCCCTGACATTGCCTTATGGCGAGGAACCGGACATTAAATTCTTATAGATTGATTGATTGATAAATGTATTAAGAAATAGGAAGAAGAGTTGGATAAGACACATTCTAAGGGGGGAAGGTCTATGAAAAGAGCTCATAGAAGGTAGAATGGAAGGAAATAGAGGAAGAGGTAGACCAAGCTAAGGTATGCTAGATGATTTAACCCACTCTTAAGTGGACATGAAGCGGAAAGCGGAAGACAGAGAAAAGTGGAGGAGTTATATACCATGGACCTTCCAGTAGGCAGTGCACAAAGAGAGAGAGAGAGAGAGAGAGAGAGAGAGAGAGATAGAGAGATGACTCATCCTCATGTTAGTGGAATTACTTAAACAGTGATCACATTGAGCTATTCATTTGCAACCTGGAGTCATGCCTTTTGGAGAATACTATTTCAAAGTTGCTAAACTACTGCTAGAAATGTCATATATATATATATATATATATATATATATATATATATATATATAAAGCTAAGGTTAACGTCAGTTTCCTCACTCGAAAGCGATGTCAATATATATATATATATATATATATATATATATATATATATAAATTTATATAATTTTGGAAAGAGATCATTGCCAATACTGTGAGAAGTATAAAAGACTTGTTGAGGGATTGCCCAATTATGTCGGAGAAATGGCGAACCAAATAATTGTTCTATGAAAATAGTACGAATTATCTTTAACTTTTAGATTAATTTAGCCAGGTTGCAAGGCTACGGTCTTGTTTTTAAGATTACGTTTTATGAGTCGGTTGTGAAATAATATATTTTCCATTACTACAAGTTAAAAAGTTATAGGCCATCGAAAAGTGGTGATATTTTGTTTATCGAATTTAAATGATATCAATTAATGATATAACATAATTTCATTGATTGATAGGCACCTGTCGAACAGTTACTTTTTAATTCATTAAATTACTTTTAATGTATAGGCCTGTTTTGAAATATTGAAAAGGGGCGCAAGAATAGCATGGGAATTCTATCGATTTTTCTTTCTTCACGAACGTTCTGGCACACATACAAATACATATTTACCAATAAGAGCTGAATTTCCTGAGGGCTGTGCATTATAACTCATGTTGAAAACATTCCTATTCCGACAAGAATGCTACTAGATGTTTCCAGAACTGAAGGGAAAACTTGCGATATATAAATATACATATATATATATATATATATATATATATATATATATATATATATATATATATATATACACTGATACGAACAGTTGTCGATTTAAGCTGATGATTTTAGACCGATAACTAAAATTTTAAGTCACCATATTAATTGCTCAATGCTTGGAATATCATAACAGTTGAAGGAAATGGAAGACTCTCATTAATTCTTAAAAATTTTAGTGTGCATGTATCTGGGTATATTTATGTGACACTTGATATTCTGATGCATGTTATATTAAGCCATCATGAGATATATTGGTTTCGAGAATAGAGTTAAAATTATACCATTATCCATTATTTATTGTAATAATTAATTATTATAATTTTAAAACAAGCTCTTTTGGGCATTTGGCTAATAAATCTCCTTGATTCAATTACCGTAATAGCTTAAATATTTAACAACCAATAGCTAGTTAATCTAATGGTATTATATATATATATATATATATATATATATATATATATAGTTATAGGCTTATAGGGCCTATATATATATATGTGTATATATATACTGTATATATATATATATATATATATATATATATATATATATAAGGGCCTATATCAAATCATAAAAAGCAAATAGATCAATGGTGTTGTAAATAGCAGTAACTGAAGACAATCCCTTCGCAAGTAGTCATTGTGAAATTTGTACTTCTGTGTCATAGAAATCCTCGCTGTATTAATATGAATATATAGGCTTTGAAACAACTAATCAGTATTTTAGAAAATTATGAGATACAGAGATGTGTATCTATCATTGAAGTCGGGAGTAAATAGAACAAAATCCTAAACGTATAGAGGCTTATGTTATAAAGCTAAACAATAAATTTTTCATAAAATTAAGAGATCCAATTAAATTAAATATATAATAGGCCTAATGAAATTAAAAGACCTCATTAAAAATATAATTAAACATAAAATTAAATTTATATAATTTTGTTTAAAATCAATATAGCAAATAGACGGTGCGAACTTAGTACAGTTACGGAGCCTCTGATATGTAGGGCACATGATAAGAGAGGATGGGTACTTATAGTCACCTGACAAATATGATAAAAAATAGAAAGAAAAGTTGCATAGGACTTGTTCTATGAGAGGATGGGTAGCACTAAGAGGTAATTGAAGGAATAATGAAAGAGAAGAGAGATAGGGGAAGAAAGAGACTTGAGATGCTGGATGAATTAATAACTTTTCCATATGTTGATATGAAGATAAAAGCCGATTATATAACTATATTGAAGATACAATATATACGTCATGAATTTCCTAATAGTCAGCTGGCCTACACTGAAAGGAAGAGGAAGAATATTATTAAATTTTAAAAATTAGTCCTGTAGTAGTAAAATATCTAAAGTTCAAATAAATAAAGATTGGTAAAATTTCTTCATGGTAGTATCTCTAGAGCAAAATTAATTGAAGTTGAGTATATAAGAATTCATCTAAAATTAAGCATATAAGCCCGTAGCTGCGTCGCTCCAATTAAATATTTATGCAATCATAATCTATTGAAAATTAAAAACAGCCATCGTGTAATAGTTACCAACTCTGGACACCCGTTACCAATTTTTGGAAATCCACACGCGCAGCCCATACTTTCTTATATATACTTGTAAGTTTACATAAATCAAGCTCTTCCAATAGCTTAAGTCTGAAGAGAAATACAAGTACCAGTTTAAAGAAAACTATATCTAGAACCATAAAAATCAATTATATTTACGTACCCACTCTCGCTTACTTTATATTTTCTGCCGCTATCTGAACAGATATGAAGTACTTATCGACTTCAGATGAACTTCTATCAAGTTGTTGAGAATAATTCAAGAGTGCTCCACTGAACTGAACTAATATACCTCGCGAGATGTACGCAGTAAAGCATTGGGTCAGGTTGAACTCGCTCAACACTACAGTGAATATGCGAGAGAGGTGTTTCAACAAGGTAATGAGGGGTCCTTCGTATAAAAAATTATGTCAAAGAAACAAGCGACATCAGTGGTGCCTTTAAGGTCAGCCACAATCACTTAGTTATTCATTTGTCATATGATGCTGTGAGTTTTACATTGCTTACGTTGACTTCAAGATATTACATGAAGGTACCTTCTTAAAGAGGAAATATCAAATGCGATATTGAAACTTCTGCTTAGAGCCAACGCTTTTATGATTAAAATGCCTTAAGACATACATAATATAAGAAAAACTGAATATACTTTAATATTAATAAATTTAAGTACAAAACGGTAGTTTAGTACAAAATGTTAGATTGAATCTTTATCTGCAGATAATTATTGCTTTTTAATTTCATTGCGCAATAAAGTTAATTTCGCAATAGATGCCAATGACGTATCTGACATCATCCTTGAGGAAACGGACGTTATACCTGTATTATTATTATTATTATTATTATTATTATTATTACCTTTATTATAATTATATATTATATTACCTGTGTTATTATTATTACGATGATGATGATGATTATATTGACCTAGAAAGACAAATATTAAACATTCCAAATAAATGTTTAGATTAAATTTGTTTTTGAGATTTTAGTTAGAATTGTAGGCTATTGAAATTAACACAGTATTTTCGGTAAATAACAATGATAATATAATAAAAAATTATTAACAAAAAATATTTTATCTTGCTAGTCTGGACAGAATTAAAATCATAGTGCTCAGTGTCTATTAAAATAAAATATCTTGCACGAAATTCAATTATATTCAAGGCAAAAACTCACCCCTTCAAAACAAATTCTTTTCTTACGACGCTTTTACCATTTGCCGCTTCACTTACATTCCATTCCAGTGTTATCCCACGGATTGTGTTTACTGTTCACTTTGCTCTTTATTGAACTCAATAAAGATCAGAAAACGCCCTATCACTTGCGTGAGTGCGTGAAGCATGACCGCAATACATCGTTAAATGAAAAATTGTGTCTACTTCCATTAGATATTTTAGCAGGTTTCTTAGTTTTTAATTTAAAATTGTTGCATTTGAAGTATTTTACTCTTGATTACAATTAACAGGCACACATTCTGAATGAATTGCATCTATATGAAGGCGAGCCTTCATGCATTGATTCACAAGACGTACCATAAATTAATAAAAGTACAATAAAATTATTGTACTTTTATTAATTTATGGTACGTCTTGTGAATCAGTGCATGAAGGCTCGCCTCTTGAACGAGCATAATGCTAAATACGAGAAAAATGTTGCTAAGACGTCAATTTTGTTCACAATTTAAAGAATCATGACGTGCAAATGAAACGATGCTACAGTTAATTTTCTTAGCTCTTTATCTTATTTTAGGCACATTTAATACTGATAACTAGTTTTGTTTGAATAAAATATTGTCAATTGGAAGTGACAAATGTACTTTAATGTTTTCTTCGTGTTGAGTAAATTTACAAACAGTATTACAGAAAAATAGAAACGACTTTAAATAAAAGCCTTACTAAATTTAGAATCCTATCAGTTTATTGTTTAGCCCACATATACAAACTCGTCGCTGCTGATTCAGGGAGTCGTACGGAGCGCAACGCCAGTAAATGTTTCTATTTACTGATAAGTCTATCTCCAGTTTCCCTCTACTAGTTCTCAGTCAACGGCTGGCAATGAATTCTACAGAGGGCTGAGTGAAGGAGTGGAGGCGGAATGTAAACATTACGTGCCGTTAAGATTCTGAAACACGTGTGTGTGTGCTATTAGTCGTAAGAATACTATTCTAGATCGGCATAGATAATTATGACGCAAGAATTACTTCAGGTTCAACATGTTCACGCATACTGCAGCGCAGACTAGAGATGTTCGATGTTATGGTGTCCATTTAGCTAATTTAACATATTGAATCATTCAGACAAACAATTTTGACCACTTGATTTAATGAAGTCTGCTTCAGCAATTCTTTTAAGCAGCTGGATGACCTCCAGTAGCCGTGGGCGATTTAATACGTATTGTTGTAATCCTTTTACCCCATGTAATACCCGGGGTAAAAGTATAATAATAAGTATAATATAATAAGTTAAATAAATATATAAAATCGAGTCAAACGTTTACTTGCCCAATCCAAGAGAGTGAAACCATAACTGCTGTAACAGGTTTAATCAATATCTTTCTTAAGCGTAAGTGTCATCAGGTTGTCAAATAGCTCCTGCTTGGAGCTAATCTACTGGCATTAAGGAAACAGGTAGAGGTTTTCGTCCGATTACTGTAGCGCATACGTGGCCCAAGATCGATGCTAAATACGTAAACGCTTTCGCCTTATCCAAATTGTATGGGTCTCATCAAAGTAGTCAGCTGGTAGTAGAAGCTCAGAGTGGACGAGAGACAGCTGTGCATGCCACTAAGAGGTTTATCATTAACATGACTGTGTGGTTATAAATACATAAAGTATAAATAATAGAGCACGTGATTCATCACATGATATGATTTAGAACATGATTCAGCATATGATTCATCACGTGTTCAGCACTATTGATAGCATATACGTGTAACTACGATTAGTAGTACACCGATATATTTATATACAGCAATATACATGTATATATATATATACACTAGTTAACTGTAGCGGCACATCTATATGTATGTATATATATATATATATATATATATATATATATATATATATATATATATATATATATAGAATACAATCGATCATGTGTGCTCGACTAACTATTACATGCATAAGCTATGCAATATTTGAAAGGCAGGCAGTTATATTGTATAACACGTTTGAAATCTAAAACCGCCCACGTTCACTTAAGACTATAGGTTACCAAACTCTGGCAGTAAAAATTGCAGAACGCTGATGATAAAGAAAACGCCCGTAATATAATAACACAGAAACAACTGAGTCAATACGCGTATCTTCGATGTGGAAGCAGAAATAAGAACTTCCGTCGTATATGAATAGTACTAGTGAACTGGGAAGTGACGTAAGAAGTCGACATATTAGCAAAAAGTGTTGAAGTAATGAAAACAACTGTGAAGAAGCATATGAACTGTGTGACCCTGTTTCAAGATCTTATAAAAATCGCTTACTGGCTATATTTTTCCTGATGTCGCGGCAGCATCTCCTGTAATTACGTCAAAATGGCACCCTTACTGGTGTTTGTTCAGGACCTACTGTACATGTACTTTACGCGAAACATGGTTATGTTTCCAAACGTGATTTGACCAGGTTACTGCTTCACGATACGGAATGGATGCTCAGAAGTGCTTTCAAAGTGACGTTGCTGGTACTTTATTTTCAATGCTTAATGCACCATCATTGTTGTGTTCGGGTGTGGTTGGACCACAGCAGAATAGGGCAACCACAAACAATCTGCTGCGTGTACTAAGGGATGACTAAGGCAAGAGCTGAGGCTGGCTAGAGGGGAGCCACCTCACCATGACATATTTTCCCCAGGATTAAATGTTAATTACTCCATCTAACTGAGGAAGGCAACTGGAAACCACCTCAGAAGCCATACTTTTCCTAAGCTATAGGCTACATAAGGTATGGATAAGGCATAGACTTTGTGAAGGGATTAACTTGTTAATCTAAGGAGCGAGAAAACAGACTTTGAGTATGAATATGTACCTTGAACCTGCCACTTGGCAGTGCATTGAAGGTGAGAATGCACCATTTGACGTACGCAGCTTAATGTGCTCCCTACAACCGATATACGATATGATGAACTGTTCACTGATCCTAGGAACGCGTCACGACTGACGCGCGACGCGTGACGCGTTCTCGACTGACCTGGGCTTGAACTTTATTCACGTATCTCTGAGGCTACCACTGTGTCTATCTATCAGCCACATTATCTTCCCAAGTACTGCGACTCAATCTATAAAAAGGAGTATCTAACTGTCAAGACCTGATTCTACAATTCTATCTATGGTAAAATAAGATCAATGAGACTAAATGTTTCAGGTCTTAAATTACTATAATTTGACTGTATCAATTATATTGTAATCTACTGTATACCAGTCCTCGATTTGTGATTGAATCTAGATTAACTTCTAATCTACTAATGAATCCAACGACTCTATTAATTAAAATTAATTAATTTAATACTAGAAATAGAATGCACAGTTATGCAATTGAACGAAAGTAAAAACGATTTCAAATAGCACGTGTAAGCGAAATTAGGGAACTTAAAATTATACTTTTCTAAAGCAAAACTGTTCACATTACATAATTCAAAAGAAAGCACTTTACATAAAACATTTCTTGTATTTTTCTAGGGATGGTATTTCTTCTAATTAAATCCCTAAGTCATAGTAAATCGACGGAACACTCTTCCCAGTTCGATCTTCTACCGATCACTCTCTTCCCGTCGAAAGTTCGATGGACTACAATCAGTTCTAGTGAACGAAAGAGAGAGAGAGAGAGAGAGAGAGAGAGAGAGAGAGAGATAGAGAAGGAGAGAGAACTATGTTTATTTCAATACACTCAAAGTACACAGTGGCATACACAAATATTTCCGTCAAAGAGGTCAGAAGTAACCTATCTACGTAGTTGACCACTACTTAGTCATGAAACTTACTTACGTCACTACTTAGAAATGAATGAACTCCTCGATTTACTTGAATTCGGCTATTACTGAGATTCTTCAAATCTAGTAAATCTCATTTCAACATAGCACGTTTTACGTCCTTGTTGTCACATCTCCATCTTGAATCTTCTTTTTTTCCCCTTCCGGTCTAGGCATGTCCTCGTTGGTCACTTGCTCTAGCTTAGCTACCGCCTAGGATCACACTTTCATAAAAATCAATAATTTTAAATCTTATCTTTACCTATACAACAGTAATATTAAATACTTGACTTGAAATACAATTACTATACAACATAGGCTACTAAATAAATAGGATCAAGCTTTCACATTATCTAGTTCAATGGGATAATTTCAGGGTTTAATAGTTAGATCTTGAACTCTTAAATGCAATGGAGAGATCTTAGAGTCTTTGTATAATTATAGTATCGACTACCAACATTTCAATCAAAAACATCATCCTAATCATGGTATTAACATTAAATTATTCTACCACAGCTATTATTATTATTCTAACAGCTTAAATAGCTTGCTTTGAAAATTACACTATTTAGTATTGTTGCCGGGTTCAATATTGAATAAACTCTCTCTAGTGTTCTGCCAATTGACAGGTCCTTGGTGTATTTTCACACTCAGAGTCTGATTTACACGCCATATAGAGTTAATACTCCTTATAAGTTAATTCCTTCACAAAAGGATATGATAAACTCTACTTTATGTGGCCTACAGCTTTGCAAAAATAAGTCTTCTTCGTGAGGTTTCCCGTTGCCTTTCTCCATTTTGGCTGTATAGTAATGAAATCGTATCGTCACCGATATCTCTTCACTAACCCTTGTCCTTCTGTTCCATAATTAGTTGATTAGTTGTTATTCCATTATCCTTTCTCTCTCCTCTCTCTCTCTATTCGAAGTTTGAATGTTCACCTTTGTTCTATCTTGCTTCCTTGTTATTAATTATTAGATTATTATAGCTCGTGTATCTGTTCCTTTACTTCTATGTGTATCTCTTCTTGTTCAATCTCCTTATCTCTCTCTCCTTCTTTTGTCTATTTAAGGACCTGCTTCCTTGTTCTTTAGTTAGTCACTAGTTGGTGATCTCCGCTCAGTTATAGATCCTAGTGTCCCGTTAGTCTCAGACTTAGTTGTTCGTCTCTACGATTTGGTCTTGGCTCTTGTTCCGACTTGTGAAGGTAACTTAAGATATTAGTAGTATTTGTGGTGAGTATATTTTATGGCGTTTCTTATTAGATACATTTGATAGAACTGATCACGGCGCTTATTATTATTATTATTTGTATTTGTATTTTAACTGTTTCTGTAATATACCTTTAGTTGTTAATTGTTTTCGTCTTATATATATATATATATATATATATATATATATATATATATATATATATATATGTTAGAATAGGCATCAATAGTCTCCTCGCTCAACTCCTCCTGGTTCTCAGACGGGTTCGAATTCCCAGCTTATGCCTTTGCCATTAGCACGATTCTCTATCACTGACTACGGGGAAATCCTTTCTTTCTTCCTGGTTTAGGCTAGTCCTAATCCGGTGGTGGCTCGTTAAAACCTTCTTTCTTTTCTTCCTCTTTCTTTCCTCGAAGCCGAGGATATTTCCTCATTCCCTTTCCCCAATTGTATAGTCTCTTGCAACACGTGCAGTTAACGGTTGATATCTTCAGTGTCCCGGTCAAAACACGGGATACTGAATTTCCTGAATAATGCGAAATGCTGATATTTTGTTACTATTAATTTTACTTGTTTACATAATCGCTTTTCTTCACATTGGGACAAAATATCGAATATAAGATTTGAACCGATTGAAGGATCGTTTTTATATTTCCCATAAGTTTAGCTCTAATTTCATAGTACTCGATATTGTCAAAGACGACACTATCACTCCAATGGTTTGCTTGTCATTGTTTGGTATTCTTCTTCTAGTGCACTACCTAACGACAGATCTAAGCATGTGTTGCTCGAATCGTATTATTATTATTATTAGTATTATTATTTTTATTATTTTTATTATTATTATTATTTTATTTTTAATTCCCTAGACTGCAGCGCATAGGGCCCTGAGCTAAAGAAGATAAAAGAGTCTTGATTTAATTAAAAGTTAAAAAATGAAGGGGTTACTTTTAAATCCTATACAATCTGGGAAATAGTATTATCCAAAGTGCCACGGAAAAAGACAGCACTGAAACGTGTATTACTAATATGGTTGATTATTACTAATTTTTATTTCATTATAATATTTTTATTATTTGTTATTTTTAATTTTTTACCCCGGGTGTAAAGAATCCGAGGCTTGATTAGAAACGATTCGAGCAATACGAGCTGAATCACCGCCCTGCTACTCGAGGTCATCTAGCTGCTTAACCTATTTTATGCAGCACCTAGAAATAGCTAATTGATTAATTCTTTTCGATTGAAATATACTTAAAACTGACCAACCACAACGTTTCTTTCACTTTTTGCTTCACATCATTGCCAATTTAAAATTACGCCACGTTGCGGTAAACAGTGCACTGTATTGCATGTATCGCAGCACTTTTGACTTTAAAATGAATGTAGGCCTAATTATTGACTTTGCAATGAAAGTTGCATGTACTCAGTACGTTTTTATATTTAGATAAGTGATAAGTAGTGAAGTATTTAGGATGTGATCCTACTTATTGCGCTTGTTGCATATGTAGTCTGAAGTGAGTACTCGTGCAGTGTCTTCATCGGAGCCAGCGTCTTCAGAATTATTGACGGTGCAATGTCCAACCGGTTCCAAGTGTGGACGCGAGAGCTAGTAACGCTAGCTTCCTCACCCCAAAGCGATGTCAGTGACGGGCGAGCCCAGGATTTGAACCCCGCATATACTGTCGAGTGTCTTACAGACATCGCCACAGGCTACTCAATTTTCGCTTTAACCACTGTATAAAGTGGAAAAAAGAGTGTAAGTTACTCTGTACCGGAGCAGTGGTGCAAACAGCCTTGGCTGGGAGAGACTTAACCCCCCACCGCCAAAATTAGTTCACTTTTGCAATTCGTCCAGATCCGCTGAGTTTCTTCAGAGATGAATAATTAACCTACTCTTTTCCACAACAAATGAAGAATTTTAGGCATTTTAGGTTTTACTCTGACTTTAGTACGGATATGAGTCGGGGGAGGTAATATAGGGGAATACACTCACTCTATGAGCCGAGCGCAGTAGTGACAAAAGTGAGCCCTACTCCCTCCCCCCGCACAGCATTTTTCTGGTTGCGTCACATGTCCCGAAGAAGGCGGTATGTAAACAAAAAATGTGCACACTCTCAAAGTTAATTTCGGCCCCCCCCCCCTCTTAAAAAATTCCTGGATCCGCACCTGTCTTTCGGTAAGATACTCGACAGCGGATCAGTATGTGCGGGGTTCAAAACATGGCAATTATTGAAATGCTTTAAGGCCTGTGATGTAGACTATGTAGGTAAAGCAAATGAACATAGTGATATCCAATAACATAACAGTTTGAAAATAAAAGATATTTAACTTTCAATCTTATCAATGAACCAAGCACCTAAACGGTAAACAAGCAGTAAAATAGGCTACCATTGTAGAAACATTCCTTGAAACATTTGAACTGAGTGTTTACAATCACACTCCAGCAATACATAGTGCGTTATATCCAAACTTCACGTATGTGCGGTAATGGAAACATAACCTCTTCTGCTAAAAAGAAGATTGAAAGATCAGTTATGGATTTAGTCTAACAGTTGAAAATAAGTAATCGCTTGAATTACATACCATGGTAGCTTTTTTGCGCTAAAATGTGTTATCTTAAGTATTGAATAATAACGAAATAGACTAATGCTTAATTGTTGGGGTGTGTGAATTAGTAGTTATCAAATTTTCTTAACACTTGTGGGTAGTACCAAAAGCATCTACTTGTATTTAGGATTACTGAAGATTACTGATGATTACTGATTAGGATTATTTGAGATTTTACTGTCAGATCAGCGCAGCAGGGAATCGTACCCACAAGAGTTCAGTTCACAACAGGATCTGTCATTTGAAAACTCCATGATGTTACCTGACTCTCTAACTGCTGCGCTATTGAAACATTTGATATTAATATTGATGATATAAGAACTGCAGGTGTTTCTGATGCTTTAACATGCTTTAACATTTTTACTAAATTTTACAAAAATTTGTTTCACATTATACGTCTCTGTGTACAAAATCTTTCTTGCTTTGCATTAGCAACACAAACGTTCAAATTATTCAATTCTCTACCCCTAAATCGTATTTAAACGTTAGGCAATGGTTGGAAGTTACTGTGTGATCTTGGCCTATCTTGGTCATCGTCGGACCTTGGTTTATCTTTTGTGAATTGCCTTTCGACCTGCAACAGAAATATTAACATAATTTTAAATAGACTTTCTTGCATTGAAAATTAAATTTTAAATTTTGTTTGTATTTTTTAATTGAATAATAAACAATTAAAAGGTGAAAACAACGAGGCACCCAGTTGCTGATTCCTATATAGTCTTCTGCTATATATTTTTATCATTCAGAAATACATTTTGAAAAGTGTTCTCTCACTGAAGCATTCATAGAATAAATATAGTAATAAAATACTTTATTAAAACATATTTCAGATAGGCCTACCCAAGTTAATATAGCAAGTTTTAAAATTTCTTTAATGCTTTTGGAATTCAATAATCGTGCGTTGTGTAATATACATGTAGTATTAAAAAGTATAATAGTAGAACACCTTGTGACTTAATATATTGAATAATCTTATCTATAGTTACATTAACTGCGCTGTTTTGATAAATTTCAATGAAATTATTTTACTGTTGCTCTCTCTCTCTCTTTGTTTTTCTCTCTTAGTGCTTTGCCTGCTGGCAGATCCATGTTAAATAATGCCTCCACTCTTCTCTGTCTTCCGTTTTCCACTTTATGTTAACTATCGAGTGGATCTTTAAAGCATCTAACATTCCAAATCTCGGCCTACCTCTGTTTCTCATTCCTACCGTTCTACCTTCTACGGCCTCCTTTATTAATATATATCCCCTTAGCATGTGTCCTATCCAATTCTTCTTCTAATTTCTTTCCTATTTTATTACTATTGCATAGCATAATTTTTTCATTTGGTTCAACCGCATTCTAATAAAAAAATAGCAAAATTTGTTTCATTTTCTTCAACCGTATTCTGATAAACAAATATTCGCCATCTAATGGAATTTTATATTGGAGTTGTTAGAAGCTATGCTTGAGTTACTAGAGACTCAAGAACAGAAGTTTTGGCTTCTGTTGGAAGCAAAATTTAAACAATTATGCGAATTTATTGATTTAAGGAAGCGTACATAATATGCATGAATGCAGGATCTAAAATTATCTAATGATCGACTCTGCTGAAGCTGAGTTTCGGAGTTACATGTATTTTCCACTTCTATGGTTTTTAATGGTCAATACCATTAATCTAATTAATATTCCAGATACACTTTAAGACTCACAGGTAAACCTCTAAAGTGTAGTAAGAACGGAAGACGTTAATTAACTTGTATAGGCCTTGTACATGTGCCATTGGTTTGTAGAATGGGTATTAGAGATTGGACTAGCGACTTCATACTGCGTACCACATACGAGACAGCCGTGCAAAAGAGAGGTTGCATTGGAAAACGACTTCAGAAGCCTATATTATCTAGGCTGAATGATACATGAAGGACATATGAGCCTTAGTATAAATTATTAGATCGATTTACTTACTTAGTATCAATTCTTTGTATCAATTTGTTGATCTATATAGGGCTTCTTCAGAAACTGTAGTAATACATATACGTTGTATACCATTAGCTTGCTAAATGACAGAACACGAGAGACAGAGTGTGAGAGAAGAGAATTGATAAGAAAGGAGTCATACGGCACTGAGGATGCAGCTCAGTGGAGAGTTGAGCCAGAGTTTCTATGAGTGAACGAGACTTCTGACTGCATGTGGTCTGAAGGAACACGCTACTCTTCAAACAGCTAACAATGGCATCAGCTCTGAAGCATTACCAACAAATAGAGTTAGAGTTATAAAATGCTATTGGTATTGTAGTACTTAAAATATGTCTAGGTTTAGCTATATAATATTCATGTACATTATTCATTTATACTTTATTCATTCATTTCATATGCACTGAATCCTCGCAATCCTTTGTAAATTCTAGATTGAAGCTGCGCATTTGATTACCAAATTTCGCAAAAAAGTGCTTTGTGATGCGTTAAATCTCTACATCTAGTGCTTTTTCTGCAAGTCTATGGGCATGCGAAAAATTGTAACTATAATTGTAACTCATGACGAAGAATCTTGTCAAGCAATGTTTACTTGTGTTATTGCATTTTGTATATTCTTATTCGCGACCTGTTGCATGGAAGTCGGAAGAGTTGTCGACTCGGTCAAAATAAGAGTCGTATGCCCTATATTGTTATCACTTTTTATAATGATATTGTTTTCTATTGTTTTGTACTTGGGCAAAAATTGATTTGACAGCTGAAATCCAGACAGAATGTGGAATTTGTAGGTCCAGGAGGGAGTGGACCAGGAGATGTTGAAAATAGAAATGTGTTGATTGAAATGAGATAGTTTTGCATAAGTTTAATCAAGTTACTTATAAAGATGACGTCTTAACAATATTTGTTGATAACAAAATAAAAAGGTGCCATGGTTCAGCATATTAATATGCATGAAAATACACAATAATAAAGTACAAATGTATATTACATATGCGTATTAAAGCAAAGAATAGAAGTACAAGATATTAGTCCGGAGTAATAAGGCACTAAAATTAGTGTAATCGTAGTGTTGTACTATAGTTATAAACTAGTGCTTTGGTTTAGAACAGAGTTCAGTAATCATAGACTCATACAATTCGAATACGAGTTGGACTAGCTGTTTATGTATGCTTGTAATATATCTGTACGGAGGAATAGGGATTATTATTAATAGGAATTATTTGAAATATATATTTTATGTTGATTGCATATGTTTTGTATGCGCATTTTCTTTAGTTTTATAAAAATAATTCATTTTCTATTTCTAGTCAGATCGGGATTGTATTATGGTAGAATAGTTCGAGAACATAAGGATAATAGTTATTCAGCCTGGTTTAACGTCAGTTTTGTAGATCATACAAGTCTCATGAGGGTTAAAATCAATTCAAATTTCAAATATGGGCAATACTTATTACTTAGTTTATATAATTTAAACAGAGTGCGATAGCCCGACAATCTCTTGTTTCTTATTGACGCTTTGACGCGGTTGATTGTGTGCTTCATATGAAAGGATCTCATCTCCTTGTTTACAACGTAAATATTTCACTTGATATTTACAACGTCGACTAGAGTGTAAGTTAGACATATTTTTGGTAACTTATCTAAAAGTAACTTGGGATTTGAAGAGTGTTACACATGCAACGAACACGGAACCGAGTAGTTTAGCTGAAATCTCGGAGAACGTCTATATTTTAATTACATGGCAACGTGTGCTTTAATTAATCTCTAAACTCGAGGCTCCAATAAATTAGAAGCCGAAGCCAAAAGCTAAAGCCAAGCTTAACTTCAGCTTTCTGCTCAATAGCCTATCAGTGATGGGGAGAGCACTCAATTTGAACCATGCACAAACTGATCCGTTAACAAACAACTTGTCAACGTACCATCGACTCAGCCCATTTAGTAGCCTAGATTCAAACTTATCTAGCTCTCAATGTAGAAGATTTTGAAGTTGCCCGTGTTGTTTCCTGGCTGCTGAAGAATATACGTGGACTAGACGTTTAGTAAAAGGCGACAAAGCACTAAGATCCAAACCAACTTCTGAAAGGTAATCGGTATGGAATTGACTATAGGCCTTTTTATATAAAACGAATGGAAAAGGGCTATACGTATCCGACCCTAGCTAAACTCGGACTCAAGGGAAGATTATGCTAATAATGATCTATGTAGAAGATTCTTCACCATTAATCCACATTTATCTACACCACTCACCCGCATATGTTGCCATAGTTTGAGTAGTCCAAGCAGTTCTGTACACTTCTTGTTCCCATAGCATCGTAAAAGCACTGTAAATTCTCTTGATATGCTTAAAACAGAGACATTCAGTAGAGAGAATAATAAGATGCCACTGCACACTAAGCTGAACGTAATTTGACCATATCTAGATCAAAAAGCTATTCTGAATTTCATTCAGTCTGCATATATCTGCATTTCACTCAATCTGTACAAATCTGCATATAGGCCTATATATATATATATATATATATATATATATATATATAATTATATATATATTATATGCATATATATATATACTACTTTTGTATATACATGTATATACAAAAGTGAATGCACGTCTGTTAACCCTTTTTGCACTACTAGGTCATTCACTCTATCGCTATGAAACTTTAGAAAGTTGTTTAACCACAATCGTGCGAAGGTTTCTGGCTTAATATTCTAAGAACATCGTCTCACAGGCATATTTTTTAGAGGTTCCCTGCTTCATCAATGAAAATTTTCTGAAATATTATTCAGTCGAAAACACAAGTAGGCCTATTTTGAAAATATGGAAGAAAGTGAAACATACATCTATAAATTACTGTAAATAATACAACAAATAGAATAAACGTTTACAGAATAGATGGGCGATGCCCCGCGTTTAAGATTGATGATGAAGATTATTAAAATGGCTGGGGGTCAAGGAGTCGAATAAATA
Source organism: Enchytraeus crypticus (assembly GCA_905160935.1). Classification (NCBI taxonomy): domain Eukaryota; kingdom Metazoa; phylum Annelida; class Clitellata; order Enchytraeida; family Enchytraeidae; genus Enchytraeus; species Enchytraeus crypticus. The sequence goes on along the minus strand of CAJHZI010000811.1, from coordinate 1,158,532 downwards.
ATAGAACTAAAACCCCATTTGAAATGCTTTCAGTATTATATTCTCCATTTGTTAGAAGTACCAGGTATTTTGAGAATTTGATTTTTATTAACGTCAGTGGTTCAGAGCAAAAGAACATTGGTTCTATGCCTGGTTTTCTTAATCGATTCAATTTTGTTGATAAATTTTATTAGTGCGCTGCTTCTGTTAATGGACTTTTAGTAGGATTTCGTATCTGAGAGTAGACAACTGAAGAAACACTTGAAGTATATCTATACAAAACTCGACCGTCTTTATTTTACAATTACTGATATTGAAGTAATTTGACTTGATCTAACCGTTAGAGTCAGTTAAACACACTTGATTGGTCATCAATCTCAAGTTCATCAGTCTCTCATAGTATTTCTGCTGCATCCCAGGAACTCTGCATTCTCTTTCTTGTAAAGTTTTATCAAAGCAGTCCAGGGCGGTCGGCAGGGATCTGCGATGAAATCGATCAACTAATTAGAAAACCTTAACTGAGTCCAATAGCAAAGCAGTTTCGCACAAATCTTCATAGTTTCATTTTTTTACTTTTTATTGTAGTAGAAGTTTACTAAGATTTTATAGAAAATTTCAAAACGGTGACATCGGAATATGAAATTTAAGCAGGTAATTGGAACTTCACGACAAATGTTAAAATTTGGCGATACATTAGGAAGCTTTACTTAAAGTATTTAATGACTCCAAAATATATGAACTGCATTTTTTATGAGTATTTATGACATTCAGAGTATTCAATATAATTTAAAATTGTTTGAGAAAACATAGATTTTATTAAAATTTGTAGATACTAGATAATATGAATTGGTACTATTTAACTCATTAATATGGTTTGTCTCATGAATATAATTATATATTTAGTAGTAATAATTTCGTCTGCATATTACTTTACATATATGGTACTTTTTCAATCATGTTTTAATTATCTACCTTGCTTAATGAGCCGAATTGCATTCGGTTGTGTAAAAGAAGTAAAACAAGATAATTGACTATTCATTAAAGCAGTACTATTCCTTAATCCTTCATCAGTTCCTTCCACTCTGAAGAGAACATAGGGCGGCAACATTCCTCCATTCATCTCTGTCTTTAGCAATCCTCACAGCATCTTCCCATGAAATATTCAAAGTTTTCAAATCTTTGTTGATCGTGTTAAATCAAGTACTTCTAGGTCTTCCTCTTTTCCTTTTTCCTAGCCTTGGTTTCCAATTCATTGCAGTCTTTGCATTTCTATCATCAGGCATTCTTAATCAGAAGAGTAAGGAAGAACCATACTCTTCTTTCCGCAACTATTTCATCTAATTTTCTTTCTCTAAACCTTTCAAGTACTGTATCATTTTTGATGTGCTCCCAATAATAATACTTAATACATAGCGATGAAATTAATCGTTTACTACCGTAACCCTCAATTTAAGCAATATAGAACGGGGTTAGTACATAGATGGGCGTCCATTTTGGAATAGCAAGTGCAGATAACATTTTAAAAATACTCCGAGCTTGAAAGAATATTCTTAAAACTCCGCTTAATCGCAATGTGCTCTAAGACAGGATAACGATTAATGAATATCTTAGACAAGAAAGAATAATTATAAGAAAAGAACTAAAAGAGCAATTAATGAAGGAAACCCTATGATACATTGTAGTATGTCATGTGTATAATTAACGATGCCTAAATAGCTCAGGGTATCGTTGCGTAAGGTAACGCTATGATATTTAATATACATGTAGGTGTTACGGAGGTCCTAAGACCAATTTCCGATAGGTCTGATCAGAGAGTAAAATGTGGGGCATTCACTGGGCAGGTAACATTGATAATTGACTAGACTGTCTAATGGTTACACATGTAGTATTAAAAGTGATAGATATCATCACAGATTATCAATATACTTTAACATGTATTTAAATTTGAAATTCAAATACAACCAACTAGACAGGTCCTGAGATGAATTGAACCCTCGTGGGTTCGAATCCCATTTGCGTTGATCTGAGAGCAAAATCTCGGATAGTCACTGGACTGGTTACACGGAAAATGGACAAAATTGCCTAACGGTTTAAACATGTGGTACTAAAAAGTGATAGATGTCAACACAGTTGATCATTTCACTATAATGCGTGTTTACTTTTTAGACCAATATCAGAAAACTTATTCAGTTGGTATTTTAAAAATAGAAATTTGATATTGGTAAGAATGTGTAATCCTCATTTTTACGACATAGTAAGCAAAGGACGATCTCACCTACACATTTCAATGAAACCATCTTGTTGCAGTTTGCCTGAGAATTCTAAGAAAGTTTTTCCTGCCACTTGAGCTAGGTTGCGCTGGCAGCTCGCCATTTGATTACCACAGGCCTCAGTAAACTGGAGCCTTTCTGAATGGCCTGGGTAATAGTAGTTAACAATTAATTATATTCATCAATATTGATGAATTTATTGTTGTACACAAACAGCCTCTATGCCTACTATAAAATATACAATGTCTGAGAGGGATATATACATGTATGAGTATTACAGTCATATACTCTATGTGATACTGTATATATATATATGTATATATATATGTATATATATATGTATATATATATATATATACATGTATATATATATATATATATATATACTATACTGTATATATGTCCAGCCACACGATTGAACAGACAAGTGCGTGAGTTATTTGTTACCGCTGATCAATGTTTTCTGGCCTCCGTATATTTATCATTAACAATGACTGTAATATTCATATATATATATATATATATAAATATATATATATATATATATATATATATATATATATATATATAGACCCTTCATAAAACTTGCTTTCTTTTAAAAAATCACCTTATATATTTCATTATTCGTCGGAGGGCGCCACTGTGCACACAACAGTTGACTGCTTTACGGCAGGCATTTATAATGTAAGAAATCTCATAGATGTTAGGTGTCTTCTCTAGATATTTTATCTTGACATATTAAATGTAAATTACGACATTATTTTATAATCATTTTATAATTAATTGAAATATAATTTCCTTTAGAAATTATTTAATGTGATGCTGCTAATAAATGAAGAAATACATAATAAATATATGCATATGTATTAAACATTGCCTGCCATCAATATAGACTCACAGCCCTCTCCACTCCCCCACCTGGCTTTGTTTATAATCTGTGCAAAGCTGCCACGGCAAATAATGAAAGGTCTATAGACCTTTTATAATATGTAGTGGTTAACTATGCTCATATAATAAACAAAGCCTAGTGTGAGAGTCATAGGAGAGAGGGGAGAGGTGTGTGGTTTATATTGATGGCTAGTAATGTTCAGTATATTCGTATTTATTTATTATGTATTTCTTCATTTATTCACAGGATAAATGAAGAAACTATAGCTTTTAGCTATAGCTTTATAGAGGTTATAAAGGCTATAAAGGCTCTGCAAAAAAGCCTGAAAGCTATAGGGAAGATCGAGAAGTTTTGTCTATTGTCCTTGAATGTACTTTTGATTCATAGTTTTGGCTCAGCTGTTATTCTATGCAATAAATAAATAAATGACTATTTTATCTCTCAGTGTGTAGAACTGTTTGTATTTGGCTACTTACGAAGAGGCGGACCCTGTGCCACGACTTGGCTGAAGAGAGTTAGAACCAGAGTACAGCATGTCAGACTCAGCATTTTAGTCACAATGAAATATCAGCTCTATATACGTCTATCCAGATGTATGGAAGAAGTTGTCCAGTTGTTGTACTACTGGTGAGAATGTCACACCTGCTTAATCAATCTGCTAAGTTCTTGTGATTAGCATTTCTGAATTCTAACAATATTTTACAAGAGTGATAACAAAAGCTTTAGATTCTAACTTGATGCAATTGATATTGCCACAGTTAATCAATAGCTGCAATTGATTGCAGTGTATATCGTGCCGCAATACACGATCAAAACTCATTCAATATTCATGAAGCTCACTACCTGTTGTCTATAGCATCCGCGAACAGGTATGAAAGTAGGATGTCACAAGGCCGACATATAATTCGCGGGATTTACTATAAAACTTCACAATTTAAAATGTATAATAACGCTAAAATATATTTAGGAATTTTACACCTTTAAATACTGCTGTTAGGACAAGTTTAATAAGTTCACTGTGGTAAGCGACAGATGATTAAAATTTTGGAGAATTTGAAAAGTTAGTCACAGTTGTCCGGCATTGAAGCTTACGACGGCATAGAATATTCAAGAGAAATTACTATTTCTATACAAATTAATAATTTCATGTATATACATGTACATGTATAATTTTTTTACAATTAAGTGCCTGACTGCTCGGGTTCGAAGCTGTTTTTATTCTATTTGATTTAAGATTTGCTTCTGCAATTTTGAAATTAAGATATAAAAAAGCAGCTTGAAAAGTAACATTTGCAATGCAATAGTATGTTGCACTTTCAAACTGTTTTTACCTCACCATCAAAATTCCAAGCCAATTTATCTTATTGAATAATTGAATGTGTCGTATCGATTGAAATTAGTTAACAAATCGCTAAATGACAATATATTTGTCCGTCAGTTGTGATTACAATACGGGACAAATATTAGTGCTACATATGAGATAGTTGACTAAGTCCTGTTGACATATTAAATAAAATAAAACAAAGCTCACTTTAACATCTGATTCCATGTCATAAAATTATGTATCATTAAAGCTGATGAGGCTGAGTTTGATACCTATGGCCTTTTGACTATTAGGCAGGCGTGCACCAACACCAACTTCGATACTTCCAATTGTATTAGCTAACTTTGTTGTATATACTAATGAATAATCGCGTGACATCGTGCGTTGAGTAGATCGCTAATATTTATGAGTAATAAATGTGACAAACTTTTCGACAAAATATTTGAAAATAAGAAACACATGTAATTTTCCCTCATTTCATCCAAAACAAATATGTAGTGGTTACTAAGTGCAATTCTATATATTCGGTTTTAAACTAGCTCTGCATAACTCATTTGAGCGTTAAATGCACTAAGTTCCTCCATTCCAAGCGAAGCACTATATTCGAGCAAAACTGGCACTGAAGTTGGACATTGGCTTTTAATCATAGCTACAGCCTGTGAAACAATGCCTAGGCTAAACTTCGTAGCCCTTTAAATTAAGAGTATGACAATTAAAGGACACTACAAACGATGTAGTCAATTTAAATGTTAAAGATGCCTAAGCTTCTTTACAAGTTATTTTGTTGAAAAATCAATTTGCAGTTTTGACCGTTATTTTACCGTTATAGTTGATCCGTTAAACGTTATTTTATATTGCTTTTAGTGTTTAAATTGTTAAAGTTATAGTGTTTACGTTTTGATCGTTAGTTAATTATTGCATATTTGTATTTTTTATGTAATTTGTGTAGTATAACTATATTGTAATTTATATTATTGTACTTTCTGCATTGTTTACATTTACTGATTTGCCAGTTTTGTAAGCATGTTTCGATCGAGAATTCCGGTTAATTCTCTTCGAAGCAATATTTCTCTTTGCTCTCTTAACATCCGATCCCTCTCTAACTCAGACCATATCATTGCTTTGCATGATTTGGCTGAGACTCACAAGTTTGACTGTTTTGCTATCAGTGAAACTTGGCTATCCTCTATAACCACTCCTTCTGAACTGATGTCTATTCTTCCTCCAGGTTATGATATGTTTATTGCAAATCGTGACTCTAGGATATCTGGTGCTAAGGGTGGTGGAGTTGCTCTCCTACTAAGGAATCCCTTTACCCTTCTTAGCAATGACTGTCTTAAATTTTCTTCATTCGAAGCAATTTCAGTCACTGGTAAATTTAGCACATGTACTCTGCATGTTGTTGCAGTATATCGACCACCATCTTCTTCCCCCTATGCCAAACCTTTCTCTCTCTTTTTATAGGAGTTTTCTACCCTACTCTCCTTCCTTACTACTTCTAAATCAGACTTTGTGATTACAGGTGACCTCAACATTCACCTTGATAATCCTCTTGATCCCTTAACTCAGCAGTTTAATACTTTGCTGTACTCTTGTAATGCTGTTCAACATCTGAATTTTGCTACTCATATTGACAATCATACACTTGATGTTGTTATTACACCAAGTCTCTCTGCTATTGATCCTTTAATTGTTACTATTTTATCTCACTCGCCGTCAGACCATTTTCCTGTTGTATTCACTTATAATCATGTTAAGCCAGATACTATTAAAAATTCACCTACTGTTTCATTTAGGTGTGTAAATAACGTTGATCTTGATCTCTTTTGTTCTGATCTTGAAAATTCGACTTTGATCAAGTCTCCTGCTAATGATCTTGATGAATTAGTAAAACAGTATAACACTACTCTTTCATCTCTACTTGATAAGCATGCACCTCTAACTACCAAGAAGCTTAAGAAATCTAACCCTTGGTATACTTCTGGTCTGAGAAAGCTAAAGGCTGCATGCTGTAGAGCTGAAAGAAAGTGGCGTCATACCCATTCAGATTTTTGGAAAACTGTTTCTAATTTGCAACACAAGATTTATCGTACTGCTATTGCTAATGCTAAGAAAGAGTACTACTCCTCTTTGGTCAGTAAGGCTGTGAATGTCAAGAGTTTATGGAAAACCGTTAATGATCTTTTACATAGATCTATTTCTCCTTCTCTTCCTTCTACTCCTGTGGAGTCACTGCCTGAACAATTTTCCAAATACTTTACAGATAAGATAAGCAATCTTAGAGAATCTGTCACTCCAGCTCCTAACTCTACTCCTCATACTCCAGTAGAGAATCATTCCAAAGATGAGCTTTCTAATTTCACTCCAGTTGCAATTGATGAGATTACTAAATTAGTTTTAGACTCTCCAGCTAAACATTGTGACTTGGATCCTATCCCAATCTCTCTTTTATAGAAGTGTATTCACATACTTGCTCCAGTATTAGCATTGATTGTTAACCTCTCTCTCTCTACTGGCAAATTTCCTCGCGCTTTTTGAAGTGCAGTTATTACTCCATTGCTTAAAAAGCCCACACTGGATAAGGAATTATTGTCGAATTACAGGCCTATATCTAATCTGTCATACATATTTAAGCTCACTGAAAGAATTGTTCTTCAGAGGCTTTCTACTCATCTCTCTTACAATGATCTATTTAATAAGCATCAAGCTGCTTATACTAAGCATCGTTCAACTGAAATGGTGCTTCTATCTGTGTGTAATTCTATTGTTAATGCCATGTGCACACAACGCTTAACTGGATTATGTATGCGTGATCTTTCGGCCGCTTTTGATACCATTGATCACAATATTCTTCTGGGACGTCTTTCTTCCTGGTTTGGTGTTTGTGGAATTGTTCTTGATTGGTTTTCCTCCTATCTGACAGATCGTTCTTTTAGTGTGAAAGTGATGGAGTACATCTCTTCGCCTTCTCACTTAAAGTATGGTGTGCCTCAAGGCTCCGTTCTTGGTCCTATCCTCTTTAACCTCTATACAACACCCCTAAGCACTCTAATCTCTTCTCATTCTCTTGATCATGAACTATATGCTGATGACACTCAAATGTACACATGTTTCACCCCTAACTCCTATTCTAATGCTGAAACCATCCTGCAACAAAGTTTTCAATCTATATCCTCTTGGATGTCTGCTAACTTCTTGGCACTTAATCCATCTAAGACTGAATTCTTGTTGGTCGGGACACCTCAACAGCTTCTGAAGCTGAATGGGAAAACTCTTTCGTTATCTTCGGGTATTAAATTATCACCTGTTTCTTCTGTGACAAATCTCGGTGTTATCCTTGATAAACACCTAACTTTCCACGAACACATAACTAAAACTTCACAAGCATGTTTCTTCCATATCCGTGATCTTCGTCGAATACGTCCATATTTGTCACGTGAGACAGCTGCTACAATTGGTGCTGCTCTTGTGCAATCGAAGTTAGACTACTGCAATTCCCTGTTTTTAAATCTCCCTGGCTGTGAGATTGATCGGTTGCAGTTTGTTCAGAATTCTTTTGCGCGAGAAATGTTTTGTAGCTCCAAGTACTCACATGTTACGCCTATTTTGAAGTCTTTGCACTGGCTAAAGATTAAAGAGCGTACCATTTACAAAACAGCTTCGTTAACCTATAAGTCCATCACCACCCCTGGACAAACTTGTATGTCTCACTTGATTAAAGTGATGCAGCCTGCTATTACTCGGTCTTCTAAGTTAATTACTCTTGTGAGACCTAGCTTACCTTCACGCTCTAAGCTATCTAATCGTGCTTTCCAGCATGCTGCACCTCAGATCTGGAATTCTCTTCCATCCAATCTTCGGAAATCTTCATTTGAATCACATCAGCCTTTGCTTTCCTATGAGAAGTTCCATAAGCAGTTGAAGACCTATCTTTTCCATCTCTCTTTTCCAGCCAGTGTCCATGAGCAGCGACCTGCGCCTAAACCACCTTTTCTTTAACTCCCTTTACTTTGGACTGAATTTCTGAATTTTGGAAATTTTTGCACCGTTTTTGGATCTTCTTTTTTGCTCGCCGGCTTGATTTTATCTCAATAGTGCTCGATGTTGTCATTGATGACTGTAGCACTCTAATTGTTGTTATTGTTGTTATTATTACAACTGAAATGAACATTTCGGATATTCATGTTGCTGTGACGTCAATTTAAAACGGTGTTAATTACAATTCAAAAAGTACAAATATAAGCAAATACTCAAGCTCACACTTGATAGTATTGGTTGTTGTTTACAATTAACTGCAGCAAAGGATACTCTGCTCTTGACGCATCTATACAGAAGCATACACAGCTTGCAATATTATGTTTCTTTCTACTAGATCATTGAGATCCGACGGAGAAGAAGCAAAGGAATGAGGTATTACTTTTTACAACGAAATACTCTCTTCTACTAAACTACTTTCTTCTTTATTCATCTAAATGAGTACAACATGTATGACTTATATTGAAATGCACCTGCTGGTGGTCGAATAGGTATGAGCACAATGTTGTTCATGACAACACTGTGCTCAATGTTGTCATGGACAACAGTAGCACTCTAATCGTATTGTTGTTGTTGTTAAGTTTACTTCACATGCAAGAGTTTACGAAAGATCGATTACTCTGAGAGTATGAAAGTGTTACCAAAACAGACGGTATGTCTAGCATTATATCTTTTGAAGAAGAACCAAGTAAAATTTTATTAAACTCTGACTATAATATGCGTTTAAAGAATTTCAAGCACTCTGAATAGTATCCAACAATCTTCACAAACAATTCAAATAAACTTAGTAATGAATAAAATATTCTTGCCATTCCCGTTTATTTCCCTGCGCAACATATCGTTGTAGCATCCCAAATGGCGATATACATTTACATGTAGATTGCCCACATATCGCTGTAACATGCCCACATATCGCTGTAACATGCCCACATATCGCTGTAATATGCCTACAGATTGCGGTAACATGCCCACATGTCGCTGTAACTTGCCCACATATCGTTTCTTCACGCTCATATAACCCTGTATACCATGCAGCAGGCTAGTGAAGTTCAACTGAGTATGCAGAGAATAATTATTAATTAAGCTGCTATTAAATATTTATTAACAATATTTTGCTAGTTTGATACGGTAATCAGTTTCAAAACATAACTGTAATTATATATTGCGATTTGGCATTATCATATCTGTTGAAATTAGTATCTTTGCATAAAAAGTTTGTATACTAAAGGAGGCAGATTTTCTTGTAGACCAAAGAGAAAGAAGGCAGATTTTACGAATTCAAATGATTTATTCACATTTGCAATATAGACATGAATGGGTGGTAGATAATAATGCAAAATTGAAGAGTTACATGTTTTAGACCTTCACCAGGTTGTTAACTTTTAGTTGTTAATATTATTTCATTAATTTAGATAGGCCTATCAAAAATTTTACCACATTAGCCTTAGTACCATTTTCGTTAGGTTAACAATACAGATATACAACATAGAGGTAGCTAATACCACACGTGAATGTAATTGTACTTATTTTAACTTTATAAAATAACGAGTCATATAGTGTAACATATAATAATAATAAATAATATAATATAATAATATAATTATAATAATATAATAACAAATAATATAATAATAAAACATGATAGTGTAAGACAAAGCAGAAAAACGAAATATGCACATTTATCAAAATGTTCTTTATTAAATTTAGTGGCATGACTAACTCAGTTACTGAAGAGGACAATGTTATTCTCCCTCTATTGACAGTGAACTTACTACATGTATTGGCGACATGGCGGATTATTAATTTTCGTCGCATAATATAAAAACAAACAAAATCATCATAACACAAATTTTATATGCACCAGCAACAGTTGTTATGTTTTGAATATTTTGAGCGAATAAAAATCAGTTTACTTAGTATTCATCGTTAAATAAAATGTAAGGAAATTTATACAAAAACTACTGTATAATATTAATATTGATCATTTTTGCTGGGTATTTGCTTCTAGGTGGCCGAAAAGTCTCTTCCGAAATCGTTAATTTAGTGATCCACTCTTGCTATGAATTAATCTGCTACGTGGCTACACCACTAATTACTTAGTAAATTGAATTCTGCAAATATCATAGTTGGAATTGCCCCTCATTGAATTAGTAGTAATTTCAACCTAACATATAATCAGAAAACGGTATGGTTTCTTATTTTTACTTGCGAGAAACTGTTACATATAATTTTAATTCATTTATGTGATGATTCAAAATAATACAGCAGTTTATAATGTATCATAATATAGAACAACAGAGTTTTCAGACTACATCTTAGGTCCAACTTATTAATAGTTGAAAGCCTCAGTTTTCCAGTGACAAGGTTGCCAAGTAGTATAGTAATTTTCTTATAGTAGCTTAAGTGTACCTCAAACAGCACTATTTTACTCAAGTACTATATTAATCGAGCATTATTTTACTAAAGCCTTAATTTAACTTTAATAGTATAAGATTTTCTCAAGAACTTTTTAGCTAGAAGGAAAGCTCACTAGTTTTCGCTTAAATAATTCGTTTAATATGCAATCAACGATGCGCCACATCGGAACAACAGAATATTATACTATATTGGATGGAAAAGAGAGATGGGAAAGATAGGTCTCTGAGATCCTCACGCGTGACCCCATCACCGGTCAAGTTGCAGTTCATCAAATGATCAGTAGTTCTCTACAATTAATTTTAACTAACGATGCGCCATTAGAAGTTCTCTACAATTAATTTTAACAAACATTGCGTATTCAATTATAGACGTATTTGCATGATATAATCATAGAATAGCACAGTTTTATAAAAAAAGTTAGTATATTCTCAAAATTCGAAGGCTTCAGACTTTTAAATGAGAGACACATTGTTGAGATCGGATAGCTCCTAATAAAATGTAAAGTGAATTAACATATTAGAATTATGAAAGTCACACAAACGATTTGTATCACACTAAATGTATCACAAGAGTCACAAGAACTGAAGACACAAGCATACATTGTACATACACATTTTTCTAACATTAATGATCAATAAACCATTGCACAAATTTGAGCGTAAAAGTTTACTATAATGAAAAAAATCTCGAACTATTTTCGTAGCAAAAGGCAATAAGAACATTGAGCGTATGTGTCCTATTTGCCCATGTTGTCTACTAGTTCTAGGGTCCTGCGCTGCTCTGGAGGGACCAGAAGGTAGGCTGCAGCATCGTCGACGTTCCAGCCGCAGAACATCAGAGCCTGCTTGCATTGCTGCTTATCCGCAATATTAGCGCTTAGCAACTGTTTCAGCTTTATCAATTTAATAGCACTGTGCAAATCCCAGCAAGTGTCGTGTAGAGCCTCCATACAGTCTTCTACTGATATCTGCACACAGCGTAAACACTCTGTAACTGTGTAGTATACGTGTACATGGTTACAATTGCAAATATTAAAAGTGAACGCAAACTATTCTATAATACAGTCAGACACTTGTTCAATTGTCCATTTTTTATTTAATTCCGTTAAAAGTGTCTATGTTTTTAAAATCGATAATTATCTGATATTTTAAATGAGATGCAAATTAAACGCATTCCAAAACTTTTTTATTATTCTCATAAACGTTAGACATTTGTGCATTTTATACTAAAATTTTTAATAATTTCTGCTATTCAAAAATATATTTATAACATTCTTCTGCGAATGGCGATAAATATATTATCTGCAACATCTATAGGCGTGACAGATACGAATGAAGAATCTAAGAATAGAACCCAGTCCAAACAGTTCTAGACTAAAATCTAGCCAAAGAGTCCTAGACTAGAATCCAATCCAAACACAGTCCTAGACTAGAATCCAGTTCATATAGTCCTAGACTAGAATCCAGTCCAAACAGTCCTAGACTAGAATCCAGGCCAAACAATCTTTAGCAGTCACGCATAAATGTGAACAATCGAATTGTGGTACAATTGATTAATGAACTACACATTTGAGCGACAGATACTTTGTAAATATGCATTTACATGTTAAGTTCTTCTTCTTATCGTGTCCTTATACAGCATTAATCCAGTGTCTGACACAATTTCTCGCCCGATCATTAAACTCTCTGAGATCCTCGCGCGTGACCTCATCACCGGTCAAGTTGCAGTTCATCAAATGATCAATGTCCTCCTCCTCCAGGCCGCATTCACATACTGTAGAACCATTATAATAACCCCATCGGCTCATTGCAACCTTTGTCCGAGCGACACCTGTCCTAAATCCATTTAAGCATAACCACGTTGGTCAATCCTCATCGCACCCACACGGAAGACTTTCTGACGCTTCTACATATATTTTATACTCTGGAACTGATTGCAGATGTCCTCTCCACATCTGGAGGCGAGATTGCTTCACTGACTGAGTTAGTGGAGACACTGAATTTAAGAAGCTGTGCCTTAATTTGAGTAGCGATCTCCGAGGATTTTCACCATGTAATGGATGTCGTTGATCTTGTTCTTGTCTACTTCTTTCAGCTTGACTAGCGACATTACGTCTGATGGCTGGTGGTGCTATGCCAGAGAGTAAGTACAGATTGTCCTTACTTGTTGGTTTCAGGCAACCTGTTATATGACGACACACAGCATTAAGAGCCCTGTCAATTTTATGGGACATGTTAAGTGAAAGTAAAAAAAAACCTGTTAAGTGAAAGTAAAAGTAACTAGCTTACATCTTCCGACAGAACTTTTCTCATCAGTTTGATCTCTTCACAAAAAGATTCTCTCATCTCTTGTTTTCTCCTACGAACGCAAAACAGTCGACATAGATGTAAAGCAAATATTTAAAGAATCAGATATTAAGATGTAATTAAGATGTATCTAGATCAAAAGGCAACGATTACTACGAACCACGGCAGGAAGGAAGACATAACGAAAACAACAAAAACAAAAACTAAGAAGGGAAGCAAGCAGAGCAGACACAACAGCTTGTTTGAAGTAGGTTGAGAAGACACCTTCTGATAATGACAGGTTGATCAAGTTTGTAATGGGAGCAAATAAACGTCAATACAGGATTTCAGTAATATAGTTGAAATAACATCAAGGCAGCAAGATGAGTCGGTTTAGTGAAGAAATGAATTGGGTATTTCTTCCAGAAAAATCATTATATCTTAACTAAATTGGAACGCTCTAAAAGTGGTGATTTTACTACTTAGCATTGTTGCAATGGTCATATGTATACCGATGATTTTATTTCGCTCAGTACTTCAATCAATGATGTACAAGCATTCGAACATGATCAGATATCGCACTGTTCCATTTTACCAAAGCAGACGCTTTGTCAAATAAGTTTTCATGGCATTCAGTATGCAACTATTTAAACCATTTTCTCTATTATAAATAAAATTCCAAAACTATTTTATCTCTCTCTCTCTTAGTACACCGCCTATTGGCAGGTCCATGTCATATAACTCATCCACATATTTCTATCATCGGCTTTTTTTCGTATTCAGTTTGTAATTTCTTTTCATACGAAATAAATTATCAAATCAACCAGCTGCCTAAGTCTTGGTCTTATTCTAAACGTTTTCGGCGACCATTCTTCATTCGGTTATCTATTTTAGAAAACCAGTCCCACTTAGGACAGGATCCATACAGTTCTGCTTTCTATTCCTTATGGTATTTAACTCCTTACAATGCACTTCTTCTTTCGTAATTTTGTCAGTACATTTGATCTTCTCATTTGGCTGGAACCAGTGGCGATGTCGGTAAGTTATTCGACCGCGGACGGGTGTGTGCGGGGTTAAAATTCAGGGCTTGTCCGTCACTAATATCGTTTTTTAGAGATGAAACTGACGTAAAAGTTGACTTTATAGCTGTTTCTCAGTAGCCGAAATCAAATGCTTCTAGTTTCTTGATAACCTATTTTCTTAACGTCTGTGTTTCACAACCGTACAGGAGCGTGGTCCATAATAATAGCTTTCCCATCCTTAAGTCGTGTATTTCTTTAAATTTTGTGTTAGTAATTATTTCCTCCTACTGATGGCCTCTTTGAGCAATCTTACATTTTATTTATGTTCCACATTTCCCATATTCTGTTGTCGTATGTCTTAAATATATGAAACTCTTTATTTGTTCCAACGTCGTACCGCCTATTTCCAAGTTAACTCCTTCTCCTTTTCTTTTCTAGGTATTATCCTCAGTTTTTGTGTTTTTGATATTTTCATTCCATACTTTTCAGTAATGTTATAGCCACCTTGTTATATCCGTAAACCTACTTTGCTACTAGCAATCATAACTTGATCATCGAAAATTTTACACTTTTATAAGTTTACCTCCGAATTTTATAGCTTCTTCAATGTTATCCGTTGCTTCCATCATCATCGTCTCTGCGTCGATGCTTACTAGAAGTGGTGACATGCAACAGCCTTGACGTATTACCCTTCCTATGCCTCCTTCTTTCGATAACTACACTTGAACTTCGATAATAACTTTGATATTGTCTTTCGATTCATGTAAATATTAAAACATTATCTTTTATCTAAATATTCAAGTTCATTCCTGTACATTCACATTTCTCTCAAACTTCCTAACATCAAAAACTATTACATTTGTTAAAACATGTTGGAGATCAATGACTCCAATATGATTCCTATTAGTAAAATAATTAATTAATAACTTAATTAATGTATGCAGTGGATCAACAAAACCAACTTTCAGTTCAAATCCTAAATGTCTCTTGGGCGTTTCAAAATTTACACATTTAACAATGAGCTTGAATATTTAGATATTATAGGGCAAATAATTATACGGTTATGCCACGAAAGAATATAGCACACTTAGCGCAATCTTACGCCTACAAAGTCCTGAAAAAGAAATTAAACTGTGCATGAAGTATCCATATTAAATTAGAAATATTTCAACCTGTTGTTCTCTAGAGCAAAGTCCATGATATCCTCATAGCTGGTCTCATCAGCTACGTCGCGTCGTGTTTGAACTGCTCCAGTCGCTAATGATATCCCATTTTTTCTCAGGTCCGCTTCCGATAGATTATAGTCTGGAATGTCAAACGTCACGTGTTTAGCCCAGAACCGATCAGCAGAGTCATGAATGCCCAACTCTTTAGCGTTCATCTGAACGTCCTTGATGCTGCCACCTACAAGCCGTGCACCAGCCTTACGTCCTGTGAAGCAACCGCTGACCTCTCCATATTCGCCCCCATTAGCGAGATGGGGCCTCTCAATGGAGTTAAACACGTTGTCCTCAGATCCCGTGGAGACGTTCAGCTGCTCTGAGCCCGAGGTGGAAGATAAGGAGGAGGAAGAAGAGTCGTCCAGGAGTTCCGTCATTGTCAGCTCCATAGACCGAGCTGCACAACAAATATTCAGTTCATTATCTCATTGACACTGTAGTGTTTTTGGCAAGTTCATGCCACTAACTTTCAGTCAATTTTAATTTTATTCTCTTTCTTCGTTTCCTTCCTAAATACATATGATATCAAATGAGCTCGCATATCTTGTCTTGGTCAGTCTCTAACCAGAGAGAGAGAGATAGATAGATAAAGAGAGTGTGAGAGAGAGAGAGAGATAGAGAGAGAGAGAGAGAGAGAGAGAGGAATATGTTTATAGAAGAAGAAACGTCAAACAAAATGCATACAGTCAAGCAAAAGAATGCAAAATATGCACAAGCATTAAAACAATACAATCATTAATCAATACACGAACAATAGGCCATCAAAGAGAACGCGACCCGTTCCATCTAGTTGAACTCATATTGACCAGAACCAGAGTAAACAATTCCCCTTATGTTTTTCCTTTAAGTACATCTTTCAGCAAGCTATCCAACTCTTTAATTTACAATCCGGCTCTTCTTTCTTATCACGCACATTCTTCTTTCTTATCGCGTTCAGAAATTGTTTAACTCTGTAAACTTTCCAAAGAACTTCCTCACTTGTAATTTGGCGAGTTCCGCTAATCTTTTTGTAATCTTTTTCCATAACTAAATTCTCAGTGCCTCTATGGCCTCTGATGTCATGTTTCCTTATGTACACTTTTCACATCCGTATAGGAGTGTCGTCTATTACAAAGTTTTAACATATTTGTTATTGATTCTTTTAATAACTGTGTTGGAAGTTCCTTCCTCTTCCAAAGATTTCTTTTGTCTGTGCAATTCTACATTTTCGCCAGTCCCGTTCTTTCATTCATACTTTTGGATCATCATTTGCTTCCTGCAACAAAATGACTTTAGTTGTAACAAATACAGATTCTGGCACGAGAAATGAAGAAGATATATATGAAAAATGCCAGTAGGCTTACACAGAGGAATAACTAATTAGTTTATAGTTTTATTTAACAAAGATACAAAAATAGTATTAACAACTCAAGAGATCATATCCTGATGCACATGCTGACTCAGATTGCAACATTGTTATGGCGAAAGTTGGATTAAGACTAAAGAAAATATCGAAAGGAATGCAGAATAGGAAATGGAATGAGAGGATTTGAAGAAAAGAAAAGGCATTAGCGGGAAATCAGTAATTTCCAGGCTCAAAAAATGAAGGGAATAAATAAAAACTAAAATCTCTTGAATGAGGAGATAACATTAAGTGCCAAAACGTTTTCATGGCGATTTCATCTTCTAGTAAATTTTCAAAAAGCAAATTGCAAAGAAAACTTTGAATAACAGTTGAAATGTTACAGAAATGGACGAAGCAAAGAATGAAAACATAAAACGAATAGTGAAAAGAAATACTTCTTCTTCTTCAGTGCACTGCCAAGTGGCAGATTCAAGGTACATATTCATACTCAAAGTCTGCTTTCTCGCTCCATAAGAGCACTCCTTAGATCAACAAGTTAATCCCTTCACAAAGTCTATGCCTTATCCATACCTTAGGTATCCTATCTCTCTCTCTCTCTTAGTGCACTGCCTACTGGCAGGTCCATGGTACATAACACCTCCACTCTTCTCTGTCTTCCGCCTTTCTCTTCATTTCCACATATGAGTGGGTCTTTCAATCATCTAACATACATAATCTCGGCCTTCCCCTGCCTCTTTTTCCTTCCATTCTACCTTCTATGACCTCTTTTAATGGACCTTCCCCCCTTATAATGTGTCCTATCCATCTCTTCTTCCTAGTGTATCCTACAGCTTGGGAAAAATATTGATGGATTAATACCATTTAATCCTGGGGGAAAATATTTCATGGTGAGGTGGGTCCCCTCTTGCCATCCTCAGCTCCTGCCTTTAGTCGCCTCTTAAGTACACGCGGCAGAGTGTTTGCGGTTGGCCTATTCTGCAGGGGTCCAACCAAATCCGAGCACAACTTGGGGAAGGAAATACTATGCAAGATTTTATAACGGGCTTAGATGCACATTCCGCAGAGCAAGCGACTAATGGTGGAACGACAAATATGATGAATTTACAGAATTTGACGAAAGAGGACGTTAAGATATGCTTTAACAGGAGTTCGAAAACTTACTAAATTGAATATCTAATAGTAAGAAGGAAAACAGACTAAGGAGAGTGAACTGAAGGCAGAGATGAATGAAGTAACGAAAAGATGTAAGGAATAGATTGTATGACAAAAAAAAGCAAACCAAAAGTTAGGATTAACTAAGTCTCCGTACATGACCCATCCAATAGAAAGAACTGGACGGAATGAGAACACTGAAAGGGAATGGTTTAGCTGAAATAGGCAATTAATAATAACAACAATTAGAGTGCTACAGTCATCAATGACAGCATCGAGCACTATTGAGACAAAATCAAGCCGGCGAGCAAACAGAAGGTCCAAAAGCTTTGCAAATCCAAAATCCAGATAATCAGTCCAAAGTAAAGATGGAAGAATGGAAGGAAAAAAGGTTCGAGGAAGACCGAGACTGGGGATGTTGGATGATTTGATAACTACTTCATATGATGATATAAAGAGAAAGGCAGAGGATAGAAATATGTGGAGGAGTAATATGCTATGAGCCTGACAATTGGTTGTGCACTAAAAGAGGGATATGCCGTGGAACTGCCAATAAGCAGTGCAACAAAAGAGACAACGAATGTATTTGTTAACCTACTAGCAGATTATAATCTATCATCTATCTATGTAAATGTATTTATCTAGTAAGTAGGAATGTTTTTACTGCAAGTATGTCAGTAGGCCTAAATCTCTGTTCGCTTCTCTGCAACTTGCATCGTGCCTGTATATATGTATATGTGTATATGATATGTTTGTGTAAGGATTCCGGTATATATTTTTATATGAATAAGAGCTTCATTCATAATGATCCCAGTTATGTGTCAGGTTAATTGTAAAATGAACCAACTGTAAAATGCAGTCATTGTAAGAGGCTTTTGGTTAGGAAACATAGGAAGGCAATAGAAAATTGCCCCAGAAGCCAAATTTCCCCCAAACTAAATGCTACACTAAAGTTAAGTCATTACGATGGCTTAGCCATTGTAACGAGATAAAATACTTGGTCATGGGAGTAGTCTTACAGTTTTACTGAGTAAGAAATCAGATTATGAGTAGGAATGTGTAAAACATAAGAGAGAGAGAGAGATACACTCTCTCTGCATACTGGTAGGTCCATGGTATATTTCGCCTCCACTCTTATCTGTCCTTCGCTTTCCTCTTCATTTCCACTTAATCATATGAGTGGGTCTTTAAATCATATAACATATCTAATCTCTGCTTGCCTCTGCTTCTATTTCCTTCCATTCTGCCTTCTATGACCTCTTTTAATACCCTTAGAATATGTCCTATTCAACTCTTCTTCCTATTTCATAGTACATTTATGGACGAAGAGTAGGATAGGACACACTCTAAGGGTAAAATCTATTAATAGAAGGCAGAATGGAAGGAAATCGAGGCAGAGGCAGGCCGAGAATAGGTATGTTAGATGATTTAAAGACCCACTCATATGTGGAAAGGAGGAGGAAAGCAGAAGACAGAGAAGATCGGAGGCGTTATATACAATTAGAGATACATTATATATAATATTATCTGAGCAACTTGCAACTAGTTAAGCAGATTTGTGCTCACCTCCTGTGCAACAAGAAATTTGTCTTAGTCTCTTCTTAACAGGAAGCGCCATCTCAGACATAGTGCGCTGTCTGTCTGGCAGACAAGGGTCTGAAGGCAGTGGATAACGTCTGCGAGGTAAGGGATTATTGATAGTAGACTTTCGAAGAGGTATCCTGGGAGGCAAGGGAGGTGGAATGTTACTGTGAAAGGCATTTTCTGTTGTATCTTGAGTGCCTTTCAATTCATAGTTTACTCCACTGCAAAGGCTATCTTCATCAATCACAAGTTCCGCTAGAGATAGGTCATTTGTCTCAGTAATCTTGAGTTCTGTTTCACAATTCTCTCTATCAGTCGAGAATGTAATGTCGCTCTGTTCATATTCAGTGGGCAGAAGTGGACGTCTTGCAGAGTTTGGAGTAGTATTCTCCAAATCCGAGGGTAAACTACTCAGACATTCAGTTCCATTTTCACCGCTGTTTCTTTCAAACATTGATAAAGATCTCTGCATGAATCCTGTCGGACCCACCCTTTCCACAAGTGGCGTTGATGAATTGATGGCAGGACTTCTATTTTTAGGAGTTGCATTCTGTGATGGATTACTTATAGGACTCATGTCTGCCAAAGGTGTATTAACGGGAGTTGAATTATTGGAATTAATACTGCTTAAAATCTCTTCAGTTGCGGTACACGTTGAGTTGTCATCATTGGATGAAAGAGAGGATTTATTGTTAGGAGAATTTGACTTCCAATGGAAACCACGTGGCTGATGCGACAGCAACCTGTCAGAAGATCCCCTCACTGGTATATATCCCGCTATCGAATTACTACCGGATACAACAGTATGTCGCCCTGATAGTATTTGTCGCTGACGATCGTGCGCAGTGCGAGGATACTTATCTGAATCAGACAAAGAACTTCTCTTCCTCTTCGGTAGTTTTCCAGGTAAAGAAAGTTGACAACCTTCAGGCAGAACCACCTCGACGGGTGACTTCTTTGGACTTGCTAGTGGGGGGTTATGAGCGACTAAAGAATTGTAGGCTTCCTGAGCCTCGGGTGTCAACAGCCCGTTAGGGCTTGCTGCCAATGAAATATTTAACTCGTCTGAAAAAGATTTCTTCTCTTCACGAGCAGATTTCTTTTTACTAAAGTTGAAAAACTTTTGAATTGGTGAGTCCAGACTGCTGGAAAGAGATTCCTTTGAGATCGATCCCTCACCGGGAGTCTTAGGAGTGGAGACAGTTTTTTCATGACGACAGAAACTGTTTGCTAGCTCGATAGCTTCTTCCATCTTTTTTGTTTCCGCTGCAGATAACTGCTTGACACCATTCACAGCAGATATCTCTCTGGGAATCATCTAAATCAGTTCAATTAGAAATGATTAATATAATGTGCATATCCTTTACGAGTTACGCTAAGCTAAGCTAAGGTTAACGTCAGTTTCCTCACTTGAAAGCGATGTCAGTGACGGGCGAGCCCAGTTTATTGATATGTTTAAATTCAACAAGATACCTATCAAAAATTCCGTGTTTAGGGCCGATACACTGAAGAATAGACCGTCCGTTAACTGCAGTTTTCGTTAGAGACGACAAAGCAAGAAGTGAGGAAGGCAATGGGAAACCACCTAAGAAGCAATTTTTTCTAAGTTACAGGCTATATAAGTTTTGTATAAGTTATAATCTTTTGTGAATAGAATGACTTATAGACTCAATGGAGTGTTCTTTATGGAGCGTGTAAGCATACTCTGAGTATGAATATATATCTTAGACCTGTCACTTTACAGAACGCTGTCAAGTGTTTAAGAGAAAAAATAAGCACAAGCAGTATACATTCCAGTAAAAACAGATTTATCAGATTCGTTTTAGAAGTTTTGCTATACTACCAACTCACTGGGAAACCAATATCTGCCAAACCGTTACATTTCTTCAAGAAAATAAATACGATTTCTGAATAGTTATCTTAAAAGTTGATTCAATTTTGAAAATTCTGGATTTGCAGGATTTTGATTCTAGAATAGCTTCGTTGTGTACTTCGAGTCCCTCCGGATGAACATAACGTTGATGACCTCAGTATCCCCACATTAGCTGTAATACGATTCTACAGACTGGGACATAAAAATAATCCCCTAAAAAAATCTCAATTACTTTGGCGAAACGTTAAATATTTATGACAATTTTCAGAACTTCCAGGGGAGTATTTCTGCGTATATCCTGCAAATTTGATGAAAATAAATTCAGTAGTAATAAAATTATAGCCTTTCTACGAAAAAAGTGCAAAAATAAATTTGAACAAAGCTTAATGAAACAAAGGTACTGACAATTTTCTTCAAAATTTAGAAAAAAAGTTACTGGAGAAAGAATTTTAAATCTTTTAGTAGTTAGAGCAGCCTGAAATTTATGCTTCAAGCTCCTCAGTTTAGATGCACTACAGCTCCAGCAATCGTCGGTTTAAGTAGAATCTGCCTAGGCTGCTGCAGCACTGAGATAACTGTAAGCAAATTATCGAGCCTAAATAATAAGCCTGGTCTGACCGCAAAAGATAAGCAATTGAGCTATTCTTGCATTTCGAAAAGACTGCAGGCATTCACTCAAGCCGATGGTCCTTCTTCCGATGCCAAACTGCTCATAATTCGTAATATTCTCACTTCGCTGAGTAGTAGTTCAATTTCTTTCTCAGCTCCTACTGTTTGGAACTCTCTACCTCCTGATCTTCGCTCTTGTTCTGCTACTTCCACTTTCCGTTGTAGGTGGAAAGTACATCTCTTCCCATCATAGACTTTTTATCTTGCCTGACTGTTTTTGATCACCGGACCGACACCGATTTGAATCGTTTTCTTTCTCTTCAGCACATGTTTTTTTCAGATCGTTTGAGTTGACTCGATTTGTAGTGAAATGTGATGGGGGGGGGGGTGACCCCTACATCATCATTGTATGAGGAAATGGAGGTTAAACCTTCATTATTATTATTATTCACTGTTTCATCGCGCCTTTAGTCGCTGTGTGATGTAGCCACCCAAGTTCGAGCCGGACAAACTATTATAATTTTTTATATTATTTTTTTATTATTTTTATTTTTGTTTTATTAATATTATTATATCAAAATAAGCAATATGCACGTCCGAATTCTTTAGACCTAATGCCGGAAAGTACAGTATATCTATATACACTGTTTAAAATACGAGAAACGTAGACATATATCACTTACAATACGAAGAAGATTCTTTTTCTTATTAGATCTCACTGTCGCTATCTCAGAATCTGTCTCGGTGTCCGTGTTATTGCAGGAAGGTTTGCTGGCTCCATGACGACCATTACTAGAGGAGATGTTGATAGGAGCGCTCGGAGAGACGTTGCATGTGTCCTTAATGCTCTTCGCTGTTGGAAACCTCCTGGAAGGTCGGCTGAATCCAGTTGCACATACTCTGGCATCAAAACTCTGCTTGGTGTTAATAGCAGTTTTAGTTGCTGATGCCTCATTAGTTTCTGATGCTAGAACCGACTGACTGGAACTTTCTGAAGAACTCTCTGATTCTCTCTTTGAGAAAGCGACAACGTTGTCAAATTCGTGAGCTGCATTGACTGAGTTTGAAGAGCTGTTGTGGATCAGTGGAGACGTCTCCTCAAGCTGGACAGGCTTCCTGTTGTATGAGCTCCTCAGAACTTCGATGACGTCACTAAGAGGAGGAGCTGTAAGGAGCTTGTTTATAACCTGTTGACATAAATCAACAGCCATCACAAAAGTCATCAAAGATCTCAGGCTGGTCGTTTATTGGTTCCTAGTAATAGCAGGTTATGCGTGAATGTCTTCAATTAATTATTGTTTAGGTTTATTAACTTAATATCATTTTTATAAAGTGCAACTAACTTCTATTTAGACATTCCATTTATATTACACTTAGACATGTTTGAGTAACTAGCTGATGTATTTTATGCTATATGCTTAATTCTCAAACACGAGATTAGTAAAATAGAAAAAATCAAGAAAAGTCGGTCAAATGTTCCTAATTATATGCTTAGTACTCTTAGCAGACAATAAATTTGTGCAAAAG